>JAAMXP010001414.1:46044-60093 GCA_019693395.1 Ettlia oleoabundans | reverse complement strand
GGATTGGGGTGGGGATGGGGTGGGAGCGCTTCCTTGCAAAGTTCAAAGCGACTCACAAGTGGTGACACGCCAGGTGGCTGTGAATAGTTGAATCTCTGGGCAGGCTTTCTGCGGGTATGACCATGCACTGCTGCGCATTCCAAGGCCACATGGCGCTACAAAGCTTGGCCCAGCTTCCACCCACCCACCTTGACCGCCTGCAGTTCCGCCTCAAACAGCCTGTGCTCAATGCCCAGCACCACATCCCCAAACATGTCCAGCAGGCGGCGGTAGCAGTCGTAGGCAAAGCGCTCGCCCCGCTTGGCGGCCAGCCCTTGCACCACGTCGTCGTTCAGGCCCAGATTCAGCACTGTGTCCATCATGCCCTGCAATATATGTTGTGGGGTGGGGTGGGGTGGGGTGGGGTGGGGTGGGGCGTAAAACATGGGTCTTGCACAGAATCCGGCTGTTATGCTGTAGTGTTGCAAGTTGCTTGATCACAAATGAACTTGCAGTGCGAACATGGAGCGCACGCCTTGGCTCCGTCCTTCTTAGATGGGAGCAAGAGGGACTCACCGGCATGGACACCGCAGCTCCTGAGCGCACTGAGAAGAGCAGGGGGTCCTGCTGGTTGCCAAACTTGGCTCCATAAGCGGCCTCCACCTCGCGCACTGCGCCCACCACCTCATCCCAGACGGCCTCCGGCAGCTTGGCGCCTGCCTGGTAAAACTCCTGCATGGGAATTTGGGGCAGGGTGCGGGCAGGGTTGCAGGCTTTTACACAGGCGGCTTATGTACTGGCCTCAAGTGCGGCGAATCACACCATCTATCAGGGAGGCTCTGCGGGTAGGTGCGTGGTTGAGTGAGCAAACTGAACAGCCAGTGGTGCTTGTAAAGGAAGAAGGCCGCCAGCTGTTAAGTGGCGAAGTGCATGTTTAGCGCACCTACCTGGCAGACTTTGGTGGTGATGGTGAACCCTGGGGGCACGTTCAGCCCCAGCCGCGCCATCTCACACAAGTTTGCGCCCTTGCCACCAAGCTGCAGGACACGGACAGTGTGGATGGGCCGGGGGCGGGCAGGGCCGGGGGTGTGGGGTGTGGGTGGGTGAGTGGGTGGGGGGGCTGCTGTTGGATCTTGCAGGGGCAGGAGGGCAGTACAGAGACCCACACAGGTGAGAATTGCATAACCACCGGCGAATGTTGTGTGAATGGAGCCTACGGAGAAGCTGCTGAGCTGCCAACAAGCAGGAACCAGGCACTGAAGTGGCTTGGTGGTTCATGCTGTAGCATGGGAGGCTCCGGGAGGCTCACCAGTTCTTTCATGTCCTTGCGGCCAGCGCTGCTGCCCTTTTTGAACACGTACACACGGGTCTCCTGCGTGCAGAAAGGTGGGGAGGGTCAGTGGTACGGTCAAGCAGCAGCCAGGCCTCTGGAAGCAGCCAGGCCTTTAAAGCCAGCAAGGAGCTCCCCGCTGCCCGCCGACGCTGACTTCCGGTGTTGGGGCTCCAGACCCAAAGATGCACCTCATCGGACGTAGGCATCACCACGCCATTGGTGTTGGGCTTCAATACGGCCGCTATTCTGCCCGTCACAGCCGCAAGGGGGCCCGGCATTGCAACTACGGTAGGTTGGGTTTATAGGGCTTCAAAGCTTCCGACAGTGTAAGATCAATATACCTAGTCCGATTGTGAGTGACGTAGAAGATAGAAATAGTAAATTGACGCTCCTCCCTTCTCCGGCGTGCCGTGTCGACGTGCCACGAGACACGCAGCCTGTCACGGAGCACACGACAAGTCGGGTTCAACGCTGTTGATATCTATCAATCTGCGGTCAAAAGGTGCCAAAGCGCTCGGATTGCTGTCGCAGTGTCTCAAGATCCGCTGGAGCTGTCTCCAGCAGCCCTGCTGGCGGCGCTGTCGCCGCCCATCACACTGAAGTGATGATTAGGCACGCCCGCGGCGCTTTAACATGCAGCTGCATTCGCACATTTCCCAAGCCCCATCCTATCTTTTTGCACGTGAGCCGCATCAGTGCACCACTGGGAAGTTACCATCCAAGCACCATTCACTGTCAATACAAGGTTGTCTTTTTTTGAGATCGTTTCCACCAGTCATGCTGCTGTGCTCGGCTCATTCCTGCCCCAGAGCCGTCCTCTGCCAGGCCCGTGCTGTCCACATTGACAGATTGTGCCACATTGCCAGCCCCAGGTTGGCACCACCTGTTAAGGGCCGCCTGAAGCCAGCATGTAGCCTGCCTGTGCCACCACCAGACGCCGGGGAGGCTGGCGAGGAGGAAACCAAGTTTGAGCAGCGCCAGCGCCTGAAGGAGGATGTTGCCAGGGGTGCCTTTGGTGGTGGCCGTGGTGGCGAGGAGGCCGCCGCTAGCGCTGCTGGTGTGGCCATTGAGGGAGGGCATGCGGAGGAGCATGAGCAACATGTTTGGGAGCATGAAAGCAAGCCGAGCTCAGAGGGTAGGTGGATGAACGGGCACGTCGCGGAAGCTTTTACACCCTGTATGGGCACCCTAAGACTCAAGAGGCAAGCGCCCTTGTGCTGCAGGCGGTGCACCTATGACCCAGCCCTCCAGCCAGGATAGCTATGAGGAGTTCCCAAACCCTGCAGAGGCAGAGTGATATCCAATGCAGCAGCATTACATTGGTGGAACGAAGGGACATTCTGGATTACAGCTGCAGAATGAGCCTCACAAGCGGCGGTTAGGAGGCAAGTGCTGGATCTGATCCTCATCTCTGTCAGAAGTTGGAAAGACAGACGTGTGCCCTGTTGCTTTCCACAACCCTGTGGAATGGTTGACACTGGTTGTGTTGTCAAAGAACAGAGGGAAGTCTGCAACACACCGTGGGTTGCACCCTGACGACGCCCTACCGCTACCGTCATTTACGTGCTGCTCGTACAAGTTATGTGATACCGCACCGAAACAAGGCTGTATACTTGGACTCCAGTCAACTAGATGGGTTCGAAAATTAAGCAAGCGAGATGGCTCAAGTCCAGGTGGAATGCTGAGCTGGGCGAGCAGAAGGCGCTAGAACGCTATCAGCGCCGGGTCCTACCTCATTCTGTGCCAACAACAGGCAACACGTATTCAATACTCAGCCTCTTGCGGCAAGCGTTGGTTTGAGGTTGCGCACTTTCAGCGAGGGGCGTCTCAGGCAAGCGTGCCGGTGTTAAGGCGATTCGGGTTGCTCTACAATCGCAGAGCATGATGCTACCCTGCTGACACTGCTTAAGACCTGCCCCGGCCGCATTGTTGCTTCCGCTGCAACCACTGGTGTTTAGAGCCGACTCATCCTCTTTCATAATAGAGTAATCGCACCTTGCCTGCCATCGGTGTGGGGTGGTGGCCGGGCGCCATCGTCCAGCAGAGTCCTGCTCCGCTGCTCTCGACGGTGGCGGGCACTGCACACAGTTCTGCCGCTGTCTCTTTCTGCCGCTGTCTCGTAAGATTGGAACTTTGGCCAAGTTCAGTTCGCTGCATCAAATGTTGCAGGTCCACGGGAATCAATGGCGTTCTTTCAGCGCGTGATGTCGTACCTCTTGAACGAGGTTTTGGTGAATGGTCTGGCCAACAGGTAACAGGCAAAACATGAGAGGCTTGAGCCCGGTCTGGTTTAAAGCACAGGGATTTGGCTTACATAGCATAGCTTGCTGCGCCTCAGCTGTCCGTGCAGTTAAGGATGCATCATTTGTGGGCGCTGTCAACGTCTTGCAGTGTAATCATTAGTTTGTTGCAAGTGCATCGCCTTGAACCCGTCAAGCTGTTGCCCCCGCCTCTCTGCCTCTGCCAGGTGGTCAATACTCAATGGCCCTTTACTTTGTCCTGCCCTGCAGCCGCACCTTCCAGCGCTTTGCCATCCGCAGCAATGCGATGGTGGAAGAGATGGCAAAGAAGTCGGCCGAGCAGCGACAGCAGCTGGAACAGCAGGGAGACTCCTTTATGAGGGTGTTCAGAGAAGAGGTGAGCCAGATCACAAACCTCAGAAGCAGCAGTGGTCTGTTTGATCTGCCGTAGGATTTTGGACCACTCATCTTCACTGCCAGCCCCAATTCAACAGCTGCACCTGATTCTATCGTGGTGCTATTTAGCTGGCAACGTCACTGTGAGTTTCTTGATTGCGTACGCCATAAAACTTGCTTTGGCCTCATACATCTGCAGATGAGCAAGGGGCTTAAGGACATTAACAGCAAAATGAAGTGATGAATGCCCCGGGCACCTTGCTGCTTCCTCAATAACATCTTGCAGCTGGCGTGTATGCTTTGTATGGCACCTTGACGCGTGCAGCTAGCCGAGGCTGAAAACATCAGTTAGCAACCTGTATAGCTTGTTCGCCTCCGCTCCCAGCCATCGCTGGGAGCTGGCTTCTGTTGGCCTGTTCTATTTTCTTTGATTTTGCTTTCCCTCTCCTGCCCAGCTCTCCTGCTCAACTGACTCTGCTGCTCATTGCTGACCCAGTGCGTTTTCCTCAAATTTGATGTCAACTCGATGGCAATCTGGCTTAGGTTTGGTTCAAGCCTATTGTCCCGTGTAAGTGTCCTCTCATGCTGCCAGGATACTTGATATGCTCTGAGAGGATTTTCGGTCAGTGTTACAGACGGCAAGCAGGTGGCGAGCAAGGCTGAGCACAGATGCCGCTGCTCTTTATCGAACCAGTAAACTCCTGTCGTCAGGGCCTGCAGCCCCCGCTCCCAGGCCACCTAGCCCTGAACCAGCACCGCTGCACGGCGGCAGGCTTGACAAAGGTTGCTGCAAATGGCCCAGTCCCTCGCCAGGCTGCCAACTGCTGCCACCTAGTTGTTGCAGCAGGCTGCCGCCCACGGGAAATGCCGACAGAAAGCTGGCTGTGCTGGCCGCTGAGTGCTGCGGGCGGGGGTCAAGGATTGGCTGGGTGCTGCTAGGCTGCAGTGGGTCAAATGCACCTAGCACACCAAACCCGCTGCTGCTGGCAAGGCCTCCGGCGCCACTTGTGCCAAGTGTTGACCCATTTGGAATGCTCAACAGGGAGGGCAAGTGCGTATCGCTGGTGGCGTATGCCCCAGTGCCTGCTGTGCCGCCCACTGATGCTGCATTGCTGCCCCAGATGCCGGCACCACCCAGGGAGGAGGCACGGTCCCTCGAAGTGGGCGTGCTCATGCCGCCGGCATCTGCCCCAAGGAGCACGCCACCCTGCAAGGCACGATGAGCAAGCACGCTTGACATTTAGGTGTGTTCCAGGCAGCAGGTATAACCCTTTGAGAACTGGCGCATTCACACATCCCTCATTGCGCCTGTAGCTGCCAGTGTCAGCAAACAGCAATAACAAAGCTTGTCTGCAGCTCCCACCTGTGCCAGCGAGCCACCATGCACAGCGTGCAAGGCTGCTTCCGCAAAGCCGCCAAAGCCAAATGCGGAGTAGCAGCTCTGGCCTTGCCTCTGGCCCCAGCTGTCCGCACTATAAGACTGCCCACTGTCTGCCGAGGGCGCCAAGGTGCCAAACAAGCTGCTGCCACTGACAACAGGGCTGGGCGGCTCTGTGGGCGAAGGTGCTGAGGCGTGCAACAGGAAGGAGGGGATAGAACAAGATCAGCACAGCAGCAGGTCAATGTTCTATTTTCGAAACGAACAACGAACGCCACCCCGGAAGAGAGAGACGCAAAACAAACTTTGCACAAGCACAAAGCAGAAAAGACAAGCAAGCAGGTCGCTTTTGATTTGCTACACACACGCCGGCACCAACGCACACCTGATGCGGCATGCAGTCCTTGCCCATGCTGCGGTTGCTGCAAATCAGCGATGCCGCTGCTGCCAGCATATGCTAGCATGGCTTGCTGCTGCTGCAAAAGGCTGGCAGCAAGGCTGTCCAAATCTCCCTGATGCTCCACAGCCAGCATCTCAACCGTGCCCGGGGGCAGCCCATACCGTGCTTGCAGCTCCTGCAGCAGGTGCAACATCAGCAGAGCTGTTCGTGGATTCATGATGGGATAACCAGGGGGGAAGGAAGCAGCTTGCAGAAGCCGCATGCGGCCTGGCAGCAGCAACATGACGTGCTGTACGCAGTCATGTGCCCCGGCACCAAGACTAGCTGTCCCAGGGTCAACACTGGGCTATCCCTGGCTCAAAACGGCTTGCAACCGGTGCACATTTCACGTGCTGGCTGGCTGGCCAAAAGCCACAGCTACTTCACCAACAACTATTCCTTGCGCCCACTTTTTGAGCTGGCACGCGCAGGTCCTCGCGCCTGCTTGCTCCCACATAGCCACCCACCTGCATCTGCTGAAGCTCCTCTGTGAGGTCCACCTCAGCAGGACCGGCCGAGGCAGCCAGGCCCAGGCTGTGCATGGAGTCCTGCACCCCTGTGGCCTGCTCTAAGAGGGTCACCAGCGCCCCCTCCAAGTTGCCCCCATGCTGCTGCACCGCCGCCAGCGCAGCGCCAGCTGGGAAGCCCACTGCCTGCAGCTGCTCCACAAGCGACTGAAGCTTATGCTGTACAAGGGCCTGCATGCAACGCTCAAAGGACTCGCTGCAGCCAGCAGGCGCCGGCCCGCTGCCGCTGGTGGATGCTTCGTCATGGCCGCTACCGCCCGGCGCCTGGGGGCTGGTGGGCTGGCTGTCAAGAGGCGAGCTTGAAGCAGCGTTGTGCGAGCATGCCTCTGCCTCTACAGCTGCGGCGGCTGCTGCCTTCTTCTCGGCGCGGCGCTGGTTCTTGCGCTGCGCTCGCGAGAGCTTCGCGTCCTCTGCCGGCGCTGCCGCCGCAGTTGCTGCGCCTTTTGCCTTGGCGCTCGCTGCTGCTGCTGCGGTAGCTGGGGCTGCTGGGGGGCCACGTGGCGGCGGCGGTGGAGGCGCAGTCACTACCGCCACCGCTGGCTTCTGCGCCCACACGCCCTGCGGCTGCGCCGCCGCCGGCGCAGGAGCTGGACCTGTGGCTGCTGCAGAGGGTGCTGGAGGCGGCCGTGGCGGCTTGCCCGGCCCTGTCGCTGCAGAAGGCGGGAAAGCCTCTTCTGAGCTCATCTCAGGTGCTACAGCTGGCGCAGGTGCTGGCGCGGCGGCAGATGCCGCTGCTGCCGCTTCAGCCAGTTCGGCTGCCTCAAGGCTGCTGGCTGAGCTGGCACGACTCTTGCCCCAAGCGCTGGCTAGCGGCGCTGCCGAGCTGGCCACGCTACTGCTGCGCTCCAGGGCCAATGCTGAAGCGCCCCCACGCTCTGCAAGCAGCACGTACACCCCCACTCAAAGGTATAAGATCTACTGCTCAGCCACGATCCCCATGCCCTTAACAAAAACAACAGGAGGGCAATTTCATCACCCTTGCATGTGCTACAATTGCTGCAACATTTAGGTATGGCATCTCGATTCCTTCTACATACAGAAAGTTCATGTGCTGCCAAGGCCGGGTGTATGACCTCAACTACATTACAACAAAAGTGAAGCTGGCACCAACACTCACCAGCCAGGTACTCATCAAGAGTTTTCACCTCCTTCTTGCCTCCGACAGACCCCACCGCGCTGAGCCGCCCTGAAGTGGCAGTGACCAGCTTGGCGGTGCTGGCTGTGGCTGCTGCTGCTGTCGTGGCTGCTGAGCTGGCAGAGGATGCTGTGGATGATGTGCGGGCCAGGATCTGGCTCTTCAGCTTGGTGGCCGTGGCTGCCAGCTGCTCCTTCTGCAGCTGCGCCTGCGTCTTGGGAGGCCCCGCGCTGGTTATGGCGGTGTTAGCCACATTGCTGCAGGAAGAATGGCAGCCGAGGGGTTAGCAGGCATTGGGGCAGTGTTTTATGGCAAGTGCAGACCTCTGCTCATGAAGCCCCTATCCTTGCGAGGGGATTGTAAATGAAAAACAACTGTGCTCATGAACGCCAGCGGCAGTGTACAATTCGAACTTTATAGCAGCAAGGCCACAACTAGCCGCGCCCTGCAACAATACTTTCGTAGGAGGAGTTGGCATCACTCACAGGGCCTTGATGGTTGGGGACGCCTTGGCTGCAGCCTTGCCCTTCTCTTTATCCTTGTCCTTAGCTTTGCCTGCCTTTGCCGCCGTGGCTGCTCTAACATCCTCCTCCTTCTTGCGAGCAGCCTTGTCCCGAGCAGCAGTCTGCTGTGCCAGCTGCTCAAGCTCCGCCTGCAAACGTTTGTAGCACCCGCAAACTGACGGCTACAACAGGTGGAGGCAGCTGCTGACCGTGCACCCGCAAATCATGACGCAGGTGCGCCTTCGCTAGACATGTGCTAAGAAGATGGCGCCAACGCGAAACACTTTGTCCCATATGGGGAATATTCACCAAAAATAAAGTGTTCACGACAGCTCCTGAACAAGCACCCACCTGCCGCCGCTTCTTGTTGGCCTCGCTGCGGATGGTCACTGGGTGCGACTTCAAAATCTGCAGTCAACCTTGTAAACGTATAAGGCAACCAAGCCTTTATACGTGGCGCACCGGCTGCCAATAACCACAAAGGAAACACAAGAAATGGTCATCCCTTCGCGCTAGTGCGATGGTCCGCCACCCACCTTGCCGCGGCAGGCGTCTTTGAACTTGGTGCCTTTGCCGCAACCGCGGGGGCATGGGAAGCCAATCTTACGGTTCCTGCAGCACGAAGACAGGGTGTTCAGCGCCAGAAAGCCGGCGAGGCGGCCAAAAACAGCGCTCGCACCTTTCACATTTCATAGACTTTAGGAACTTCTCTAGGCAGTGGGTATGGTAGCAGCTGGACTCTGGGTCGCACTGTGCAAAGCTACAGTCCAGAGCGACGGCATCAGCAACTTCGGAATCTACTTCGTTCCCGCACAAATCACACAGGTATTCGCCTCCCGCTGTCAAGTCGTGTAGTTTTGCTGTGCCGGCGAACCCACTAGCTTTGAGGGCCATTTCGGTGCGTTTCAAGCAGGTGGCTACAGCAGGAAGCCCTGGTGCTCCGAAGATGGAAACAGAGACGCTCTGTCTGCTCAAAAGCAGCGGGGGACGTTCGATTTCAGCTGGCCGGCTAGGGCCCCGTCAGCATGGAAAATGCAGAACCCTGCCCTGTCAATACCGTCATGCATGGTTGCATCTGCATTCTGAAAGCACGTTCGATCAGTAACCGGTGTGATCTATCCCGTCGGCACACACACTTGAGAGCCCTCGTCTAAATAGACACACTTGCACCCTGCGCCGTCGGCCATCCAATCCGTTCATCACGTCAGCCGTGGCGTTTAGGGCGAACGGCAGCAATGTCAACCAGCCAGACATGGAGCCTAGAGGCCGCCACGCTCTGCTGCGGTTTGCGGTGCTGGCGGCGGCAGAGGCAGCAGCGGACCAGTTCTAGCACCAGCAAGAGCCGGCCACGCAGTGACAGCTCTGATGTCAAGCGCAAGTCGCCATTAAACTGGCATCGGTACCGGCTATTTGCCAAGAACAGCGGCGAGGTTGAGGTGCAGCAGGAACAGAAGTTGAGCAGGGATCGGCACCAACAGCAACAGCAACAGCAACCGCTGCACCCAGAGAACACCCCAGTGGTAGTCAGCCCCAGCAATTTCTTAGCAGGCGCTACTGTTAGCAACGCAGCCATGGCAGCAGCAGGCGTGGTGCTGGGAGACTGGCGTGGTGGGTGGCATGCTCAACTGGGGACCGCTGCAAATGCTGTTGCTGGTGTCGACACTGACACACAGCAGCTGAACACAACCTGCTGGCACCATGCTGCTGTGCTGCAGGCCTGGACGTTTCAGGGCAGTTTCTCCAATCCAACCTGAACCTTCCAGCTGCCCTGGCCTTTATCCTGCCCCTAGGTGGTGTGTGCTATTATGGAGTCAGCAGCTCTGAGCGTGATGCCGGCTTTTCCGAGCTGAGGCGTGTATTCAAGGAGTCCCTCATCCCTCAGCTTCAGATCCTGCCTGGATGGGTGAGCGGCAGCAGGAGGGGGAGCACGCTAACAGGGCTTGACCTGCGGGCTTGCTGGCGTACTGCTGGCTTTTACGTTGGGGCCCCTTGTGCCTCAAGCAGTTATGCACTTCTGCGCTTGTGTGGGACAGCCAGGGTTAAGCACAACTGCCTCCGTCCACAGCTTGTTGCCTGTGCTGCTGGTTCCCACGCAGGGCCTGTTCCTGCTAGCCCTGGGTGCGGGGGTGGGCGAAGAGACGCTGTTCCGCGCTTTCCTCCAGGCCGCCGCCATTGGCGGCATCCAGGGAGCAGGCATGGAGGAGGGAGCGGCGGTGGCAGCCGGCATTGCCGCCAACTCCCTGCTCTTCGGGGCTCTTCATGCGCTGACGCCATCATACTTTGCCTTTGCATTTTTCGCAAGTGCTCTCTTTGGTGAGTCGTGGGCAGGTGCAAGCAGAGGTGCTGGCCAGCCAGGAAACTACAGGAATGCCAGCCCAATAGCATCACCACCTTGTCCTGTGTGCCTCTGAACTGCCCAGCAACTGCGCTAATGACTTGCAGGCGTGGAGTATCTTGTGTTTGACCTGCAAACTGCAATCGTGACGCACTGGCTGTATGACTGGGCAGCGCTGCTGTATGTGCTGAGCCAGTGGGGCAATGGCAGTGGAAGCGATGGGAGGCCGGCGGCCAGCTAATGCCTGAAGTGAAACATCCCTGTTGACGTCTGCAGGGCAAAGGGCCCGATGCGGTGCTTCCACCAGCGCCCCTGCCCACAGTGCAGGGTTTTGAGCTGATCTTGATACTGCTATTTGTGCTATTGTGCTGGCTGGATTGCTCCTGCTTGAAACCAAAATTGTTGCTGAAAAGCATCCAGAGTTGCAAAGCATCAAGGGTGGAAAGAACATCATCGACACAAGTAACAATGCCGGCATCACTGCGCAACTGGCCAGCACCAGCGTGAAGCGTAGGCAAACTTCCAGGCAACTACTCCGCTCCCTGCTCTTGCTGCTGCTGCCATCCTTGTGCGCCATGTTCAGCTTGCTCTGCTTGCTCGTGGTTGCGCATCTGCAGCACTGTTGCTGCCCGCTCAAATTGGAGCAGCTCCGCCAACTCCGCCTGGCTGAACAGCGGACTCAAGTCCTTGCTAGCTACCATAACCGCCAGCTGCAGGCAAGAAAGCGGGGACACGCAGGTGGATGGTTGGCACCAGGCAAGGAAGCTGCAGCCGCGACAAAACCAACAGTGGGCAAGGCGCCCAACCTTACGCAGCAAGGCATGGTCGAGATGCAAGCTGCGGTGCAATCCTCTTTGCGACCAGTCTAGCCCAGCCCAGCCTGGCTGGAGTGAGCCGCAGCAGAGCGAGGTCAGCAGCGCCTCGCTCAGTAGCCCAGCCCACCTGCTCTCCCTGATGTCCTATGTGTCCCATGAAGGCCAGCGCCTCCCTCAGAGCCGCACACTTGAGGGCCAGGCGCGGGTAGCAGATGTGGCGGCAGAGTGCGGCGGAGGCGGCAGGCGGCGCATCAATGTTGACCACCTGCATGGCAAGGCAAGCACGCTGGGGTTGTTGGCAGGACAGAGGAGGCCAGGGAGTTCCCGGCAATGCCAGCCTTTACAGACAAACACCCCATAGCGTTCAAACAAGCACACCAGAGGTCTCAAACTAACACACACAGCAATAATGCTTGCTCGGAAACACGGTCGGGAGCAGGGGCTGCCAGGTGTCATCAACAGCCAAGCTGTAACGGCACAGCATCAGTAGTGGTGTGGCTTGAAGCCTGCAGCCTGACTCACCACGAGTGGCGCCACTGTGGCATCCGCCCGGCCGCTGCGTGCTGCTTCAGCTGTGGGCAGGCTGCCTTTGAGGGCCTGGGCCAGCAGCAGCGGCGCCGCATCCATCGCTGCTGAGCTGCCACAGTCCAGTGCGACTGCGTGGAAAATAGGTAAGTGATTGCTTTGCGGAGTATTGACAGGAGAGCGGGAGGGGGGTGTCGGCTGGATCTCAGTTGTGTACCCACGCTGGTAAGCCATTGCCAAGCAATAAGCTCTCAACGTGTAATGTGTAATGCGGGTAGACAACCAGCACATGCTTGACCGCCGCTTTCCAGAACTTTTCCAGGGGCTGGCTGTCTAGCTGAGCTGCAGCCGTTGCCCAAGCCCCACCTGTGACCAGGCCGGGCATCTCTTCTAGTGCAGGCCCCGGCACCACCTGCAGCTGCTGCGCCACATCAGCAGGCAGGAAGGCGGCTGCTGCTGCCGTCAGCGCTGCTTGCAGAGCCTCAGCCTCAGCCTGCTGCTCCTGGGGGTTGCTGTATGCCGGGAAAGCAGTGCCTTGCTGCACATCCGCGCCCGTTTCAAGCCCTGAATCCGGGCCCACCACCACAGCCACCTCGCCGGGGGCAGCTGCAGCCATCCTGTGCTCCTCCTGCTCCCCCTCGCTGCCATTGATGCTGCTGCCGGCCCCTATCAGGGCGTCTAGGGCGCGGTGCTGCAAGAAGGCAAGCACAGCCTCCAGCAGAGGCACAGTCTGGGCCGCAAGCTCTGACAGGGACTGCTTTGCTGCACACAGCTCACTACCGCCATCGCCGCCATCCCCAAGGCCAGCAAGGCGAGGCCTGGTAGCGGCAGCTGCCTCCTGCGCCTGCTGCAGGGCTTCCACTGCCGCGCCATACAGCTGCTGCCAGCCGGCAAACTCCGACTCGTACTCAAAGTAGAGCGCCCAGGCTCTGCACGCGGGAGCCAGGGGAGTAGTTCCCAAGCGGCAATTAGTGAGAACAGCTCAATAATGGAGGAGCTGTGTCAAAAGGAGACACTGAGGGAATAGGCACAAATCCAGGCAACAGACGTTCTTTGCTGAGAGAGTAGCAAGGTGGGGCGTGAGCTGAGGAAACTTATTTACCGTGCCGCCAACCAGCCAAACCAGACGTCAAACTCCTGGTGCCTCCAGCACACCTTGCATCCAATCCCTGTCTCACTGCAAACAAGCAGCGAGGCAGACAGCCAGTGTGCCTGCTGGACTTCCCCCACCTGAGCTCCGCTGCTTCAGCAGCCACGGCCGGGTCGTCCACGGCTTGCATGGCGCCTAGGAACATCTCCAGGTTCATACCCAGAGCCGCAGGCATCACCTCGGTCAGCAGAGCAGATGCGGCGGCCACCCCGCCAGTGGCGCCTGCAGGCAGGGAGGAGGGGGAGACACACGCGAGTGCATGGGCGGGTGCATGGCAGGCAGGGGGAGGGGGCACCAGGCGGGCAGTTCCACTGGCGATGTCTGTGTTCCACGGAGCAATTAAGGACAAGTTGGAGCGCCAACAATAGTACACAACCCGTGGTATGAAAAGGCAGACAAACTAATTAGATCCGGCAGGCACTTGTATCCAGCTCTGCCAACCTACCAAGAGCAAACTCCCGGCACAGCACGTTGGCATGGCGCAGAGCGGCGGGGCCGGTGGTTGTGGCGGCCCCAAAGCACAGCCAGCGTGCCGACTGAGCGCGCAGCAGGGGACCGCCCCCAATCTCGAACCGGCTGTGCTGAGCCGCCTGCAACAGAGTGAGGCACAGCGCGGGCACTGGTGGCCGAGGTGAATGTCGCTGGCTGACACCTTTGCTGTGAGTTCCAAGGGTGTTGAGCAAAATTCAAACCACTTGCAAGCAGAGTGGGACAGCCATAACTCTCGGTTGGTCAGCGCTTTCAACAAGAAAAAAACGGTGTTAGGCCATCTTCCTTTCTTTTCACACCCATGCACCCAGCTACCCACCCAGTACCCGACCCCACACCCACCTGATCTGCAATGAGCTCCGCCTCCCCCTCAGCCACATCACCACGCCGCCAATACGCAAACCAGTCCGCGGCGGAGCGATAGGCGGCCCGGCACTCCTCCATCGTGCCCTGCAGCAGGTCAAGGCACAGTGGTAAAGCAAGTGGCATACCAGGACAAGCTTCTTGCAGCAGGCAGGGTGTGAAAGGGTGCAAAGGATTTGCAAGGCTGGCAAGCGGTGCCACATGCCGACCAACAGCCACCTGTTGCCAGGTGGCTTGGTGCGTATGGTGATGGGGTGCAGAGGCAGTCCCAGATGTAGGCCCTCTGTTCCCGCCTCTGCTCTCGCTGCCCCACCTGTGCCAGCAGCTGCTCGAAGAAGATTTGGTAGGTGGTGTGGCGCAGCCCTGCCCGCAGTTGGCAGGCATACAGCGGCACCAGCTTGTGAGCGCCTGCGGGCAGGGAGAGGGATGGCAAGGGGGGGGG
>JAAMXP010001414.1:31028-46031 GCA_019693395.1 Ettlia oleoabundans | reverse complement strand
CATATAGAACCCAAATGTGAGTTGCTCAGCAGCAGTCGGCGATGGCTTTGCACCCTTAAGCACGCAAGCATTCACGTCATCTGGACTCGGCGACAACGCACCACCGCTGAGGAGCTGCTCGCAACCACCGGTATCCACTGCCATATTGCCGCAAGGTGCCAGGCCCGCCCATCCAGCGCAGCCTGCCTAGCTATCCAGGCATCACCCCGCCGCCTGTACAACCCCATCCACCCACCTGTGTCAATGAGATGGAAGATGTACATCTGCAGCACCCGCTGGAGAGTGTCGTTCACCTGGCCATATGCCGCACCCGCACTGCTGCAGCCAGGAAACAAAGGGGGACGAGAGAGGGTAAGGCACACAGGGGGCTGAGGCGCCGGTAGCAGGGGGCCAGCGGCTTCATAGTTGAGGCGGGCAAGGCCTGGGCTGAGGAGCCGTGGAAGGACGGATGCGAGGAAGCAGGCGCTGCAGACGAGCACTGTGAGTTTCGAATTCAGCAGGGATTGCAACCGTGCGCACCGAGTTGGGCCGGGTGCGGAAACTTTGTGGTGTACGACACACTGAGTATGTGCCAAGCGGTGAGAAGCATGTGGAAGGTTTTATCTACAGAGCTGTAGTGGTCTAATGAGGCTGACCCAGCACCCACAGAATCACTCTTGAAAGCCCAACAAGCCCATACCATGCCCAACAAAAATGCTACTCAAGCATAGCCTGTACGAAAACCATGGCAGCTCACCCCTCAGCCACCTCAACAATGTCCAGATCCCACAGCGCCAGCGCCAGGTGCGCACCAAAGCGCATCAGCCCGGGCGGGCAGGCTGGAACGCCGTCTGCACCCCCTTCAACAGCGCCGCCAGCGGAGCCGGTGCCCTGCACACAGCACAGCACAGCAGCACTGGTGACAGATAAGCACAAGGACAATGCATGCCTGCTCCACTGCTGCTCAGCAGGTGTGTACGATGCTGGAATGCTATGCACCAACCCCATCAAACCAAGAAACCATGCGGCAACAGCAGCAGCTGCATAGACCCAACCCCACAGCGGCAGACAGGCTGGGGCCCCCAGGAAGTTTGACGGGGCGGCAACCAAACGGCAAAGGCTGGCTCCCGCCCTCGCTTCACACCTGTGTGATCCATTGCACCAGCGTGCGACACACCAGCTCCTGCACCTGCCCCAGCACCAGGGCCGCCTGCACATGCCGGTAGCGCGCGGCGGCAACATCACCGCCACCCGCTGCTTGGAGCGCCTGTCGACTGCTCATGGCTGCTTGCAACGCCTCCTCGAAGGTTGGCGGCAAGGCGTCGCGCACTCTGCAGGTGAAATGGATCGTTTACGCGGTTTGAGATGAAAGCCTGGCCCTAACCTCTTCGAAGGATAGGCCGCTTACACAAGCCCTGTCCAAGGCCTACTGTGGCCACGGATATTACGCTGACAGGGATGAGATGGACTCAGGTAGGTAGGTTATTGCTTCGTCAACACCGCACGAGCCACAGGGTTCCTCCCCTGCCTTCCCTCCAGCCCCACCGCTGCCACATCCCTCAAGCAACCGTACCTGCGAATAGGCCAGCCGCCTCGCATCACTGCCAGCCCATCCTGCACCGTGCTGCTACCCGCGCCGCCGCCGCCCACTGCAGCCGCCAGCACATCAGCAGCGAGCAGGCCGTCTGTTGCTGCTGCTGTAGCCACCTCTAGAGCCGACTGCCGCGCTGTCAATGTCGAGTCTACGGCTGCATCCAGCCAGCACCGAAGGTAGGCCCAGCACTGGTCCTCCCAGTTGGCGCACACGGGCAGCAGGCGTGCCAGGTGGCAGCTCAGCGCAGCGTACACAGCAGCCTCGTGCAGACCGCCGCCGCCCGCCTCCGCTGCCGCGCCGGCCCGCTCGGCAGTTTGGTAGCAGCTCCAGCGCCACAGCGCGCGCAGCAGGCCAGCACCACCCTCCACCTGCAGCTCACCATGATTAGCATCAACATGGGACCAACAGAGAGCACGTGAGCCAACAACATAGCTGCTTGCGCGGGCTTAAGACAGCAAGCTGGGCGACTACTCTGGTACCGCCCAGTGAACTGGTACCGCCCAGTGATCGTGCCGCCATCACCTCCTCTGCAAACTGCATTGCGCCAGGGTCACCCACGATGCAACACTAGCCAGCGCCACCCAGTACCAGCCATCACCTCTGTTGCCAGACCCTGTGATCAGCCCCTTCCCCCTCCCCCCCACCACACACAGACACACACACAAAGTAAGAAAAACCACACCCCCACCCCTTTGCCCTACACACACCTACACATCACAAAAGCAGGCAGTTCCAGGCAGTGAGGGAGAGGAGGAGCCTTACCTCTGCCGCCAGGTCCTGCGCCTGCTCTCCCGCGGGGTCCATCATGTCAGCCTCCTCAGCAGCAGACCCCAACGGCAGCGGCCCGTAGGCGCCACCACCACCCAAAGAGGCTGCGCGCCAGGGCTGCCCCACCGCCCCGCATAGCTGCCGTGCTTCCGCCAGGCGTCCTGCAAGGCGATGGTGCAGGATGATGGATTGGGGATTGGGGTGCAATGTCGCGCCACGTGCGCGCCCCTTCCCCCCCTTCCTCCCCCGAAAAAATACACGCATGCACGCACGCATGCACAACCAATGCGACCCCACATGCATCCCCACAGAACCCAACTCTGTTGACCCACCTGCCCGCAGCAGGGCAAACACGCGCGCCATCACCCGCTCCTCATCCCTGGCGTCATCCGACTGCAGCCCACGCTGCTGCCGCATGGGCGCATCAGGGTCCAGCTCGCTCACCAGGCCCACTGCAAGGGGTTCATAGGTGTTGTGAGTTTACAAGTCAATGACTTTAGTCTAGAACCGGCAGGGTGCTGTTCATTTGGTTGCTCGCAAAGTCAGTGTCCAGTGGCATGGTGGTGAGCGTCGTGCTGGGCTGAGGTGGTGACTTTGGCTGGCGCCAGCTGGGGTGCACTTGTGTCTCTTTGTGGGGGGGGGGGGGGGTTTGCAGCCTGGCAGACGAGCCCTGACGGGACCCACGATGCCGACCAACGCATCAGGACCAACATGGTCTGTTTACAGCAGGCAGTTGGGCAGCCACACCAACCAAACCCTACCCTGCCCAACCAAAAGCTCCATGTCTCCCACCCAGCTACCTACGCACCCGCATCGCGCCCTGCAAACCCCCGTGCCGCTGCCGCAGCGTCGAGCCGCCGCCGCGTGTCTGCCCACACGCCATCGCTGCTGGCCAGAGGCGGCTGGTGCTGGGAGTCGAGCGCTTCGCCAGCCAGATACTCCAGCCAAGCCACCGTCCGCGCACACCTACTCCCAATGGAGGCAGGAGCAAGCAGGCGCTTACTATGGGATTGAAGCGCTAAATTGGTGGTGGGGGAATAGAAGCTGCTACTGATGGGCAATGCGGGTGAGACAAAGCGCAGCGAAGCAGTGGTAAATTGCATTGGCAAGCCCTCCTTCACGTGCTTGTGGGCACCCTTGAAGACCTGTATGTGAGCATGGCGCGTGCTTGGCATCACCATATGTGCTCGTCCCTGTGGCGGTGCCTCGCCAGCGCCCACCTGTTTAGCTCGGTATCAGAGAACAGCAGGTCTGCAGCGTGCTGCGGGGTGGTCTTGCTGAACCCCGCACCCTCCACAAACCCACCGCCGCTGCCTCCCGGAAAGTCCCTGCAAGAAAACGAGAGTGAAATGGGCGGAAGGTGCCAACAAAGGCGCCGAAAATTAGGTAACGGCAGCGTATTCATGCCACGATCACATTGGCACCTGAAGTTGCCAGCAGCCACAACGAGTTGACTACAGTACACGACAGCCTTCATCCTTCACTACAGCGGCAGGTGTCAGCGGAGCAGAGCGTTCACTGCTGGCTCGCAGCTGTGGGGCGCCGGGCAACAGCTCCCACAGTACCTTTGCCGCAGGCCATGCAGGAACCAGAGCAGCTGCCAGGTAGCTGCCTCCCCTTCCAGCTCGTTGGCCTGCTCCGTCAGGGCCATATACCTGCAGCCACGCAAGGCAAACAGGCAGGCAGGTACACACATAGAGGACGGGAAAAACATGCGGTTTGCAGCCAACCACACATACAGGTGGGCAGGGAAGCAGCGCAACGGTGGCAGGTCTGCAGGCAGGGGCCGCAACCAGAGAGGCATTCAACCGCCCTTGCTGCTCTGCTCCTTGCTGCATACCCACTCCTTTCGTGGCCCTAGCCCACCACCGCATGTGGCATCGCACCTGGCGGCACGCTGCAGCTGGCTGCTGGCTAGCTCCCTAAGTGCGGCGGCACGCTGGCGACAAATAGCGGCGTACTCGCGTACCGCCTCTGCTGCATCACCCTCACCCCTCATCACTGCACAGGAGCAGTGGCAGCAGGAGGAACGTGCAGGTTGTGAGGCAAACAGCCTGGCAGGCGTATCACAGGCACCTCAGGAGCGGGCAGCCAGAGGTTGCGCCTCTGCTCGTGAGCTATACACGAAAGAGCTCGCAATCCACTGCAGCTGTTAGCCCACCTGCTCCCAGCACCCCTGCAAACTCTTCTTCTTCAGGCCGCTCCCTGGTCTCGCCGCTGGCGCCTGCCGCTGAGCCTGGCGACGCTCCAGCAAGGCTGGCTGCAGGCGGCTGTTGGTCTGCGTGCAGCAAGCCATCATCCTCCCCATCCGCCATTGCCTCATCGCTGCCGCCAGTTGAGGGCTCCCGGGCCGCAGTGCGGCCCAGCTGAGACTGCGGCATAAAGCCCAAGCGGCGGAAGCCCACCGCCGACGTAGGCGCTGCGCTGGGTGCTGGACTGAAAGCCTGGTTGAAGGCGCCATCGTTGGATGGGCTTGGGGACAGCGCTTCCCCAAAATATGGGTTGCTGAAAGCCAGGCCTGCAGCAGCAGCGCGCAGAAGGGAAGGTGATGGCGGGCAAGCGAAGGTTGCAGCGCTGCCGATCGCTGGATCGCCACATACTGCTCACCTTGCTGCATCTGATGCAGCAGCCGGTGCCCCGCCTCCGCTGGGGTGATCGAAAGCTGGGGTCCGAGAGGTGCGGCTCAAGGCATGCAAAAATTGCTCAACTAGTATATAAGGCAATGCTTGGAGACGTTTATAAACCAAAGAGAGAGAGAAAAAAAGAGGACAGGTCGCCAGCTGGACAGGTGCCGGACCCCTTGCAAGGGTGTGCCGCAGGCCTCCTGGAAACAAATGCTGCTTTGCTGTACTTTTAGAACCGTGCGGCCACACTAATACGCACTGCCGCATCCGGGTGCCTTGCGACGTATCGCGGCACGCAGCCTCCTCCAAGTGTCGTACCGAACGTGTCCAACGGCTCGTCTTGACCACTGCTATGTCTGTACAACCCTAACGACCATAGATCGCGCCTGTCACATGCGCCGCCTATCGGTTTGGCGCTGTGGCGCCGCCTTGCCGGTGTTCCTGGCATTGTTGACTCCTCTGGCATGCTGGGCAGAGGTGGGGACGGCTAGTGCCGCGTTGCAAGCCTCGGAGACCTAGTGCTGGCGGTGCCGCCTGCTGGCCGCCTCCCTCCCTGTCCCTTCCACCCTGGGTTTGCGTGGTGCCCAGGGCAGTGGTGGTGCAATGTCACTTGACTGTGGTGTTTTGCTCCTTCAGGGTCGATACTCATACTTCCTGCCGCTGTTTTGGCCTCCAATGGCTTCACGTCATCATTCCCTGCTTGCCGCCTCCTCTCCACTGCCGCCACAGGGTGACCCATCGCGACGGCATGGCCAGTTGGACACATCTGTGGAGGATGCTATCATGCAGACCCAGGACATACCCGAACCGCAGCAGCACAGGCAGTTGGACAGCGGGCAGGCACATCAGCATCTAGACCCTGCAAGCCGGCAGGAGCAGGCTGCGCGACGGCGGCAGCAGGCCCAAGATGACCTGCTGAAGCAGCATGAGGAGGCCCATGCAGAGCTACTCAAGACCCAGCGGCAGCAAGCTGATGCGCAGGGGGAAGCTGTGGCCCGCCGCCGTGAAGAGAAGCTGCAGCAGGAGTCGCTGGGCCGGGGGTCCCTGCGGAATCGGAGGCAGCCGGCAGAGAAGCAGCCGGCGGTCAGCCGCTCCCGCCCAGGCGATGTGTTTGCAGAGCAGATGGAGCAAAAACTGGCAGCAGCGCGTCAACGCATGACGGCACGCAGGGAGGAGCAGGAAGCACTGCTTGTACAGTTGGAGGCAGCGGGGGCACAGGTACACGGTCAGCGGGCGAAGCGAGCTCCCGGGCAGAATCGGCAGCACAAGCCGAAACCCCGGGCGCAGGCTCAGGGGCGCCGGCAGCAGCAGCAGCAACAAGCTGGCGGGTCCATTGGCGGCGGGTCCATTGGCGGCACTGGGAAGCGCAGCGGGAGCCAGGGACGCATCCCGCTGCCCCTCATCATCTTCATGACCATCGCCATGGCTGCTGCTGCTGGCCTGGGTGCCCTGCCTTTCTTCTTTGTGCGGTCCATGAGCGAAGGCACCACAGGGCTTGCCACCGCCGTTGCCTGCGGCGTCATGCTGGCGGCCTCCTTTGACCTGATACATGATGGTGAGAGCAGGGAGGGAGGGGTGAAGGTTTCAGGCAGCCAGGGAGGGTCTGCAGGAGGACTTGATTGAACGGCACGTTTTGGGCATTACCAAGGGGGCTCATAGAATTTCTGAGTGGGAGGGCTGGTGCCAGTTGGGCTTACCAATCGCGTGTCCCTGGTAGTATGGTCATGTGCAATGAAAGCCCTTGAACAGAAGAACCCAGTTTAAGTTGCACAGGCACACGCATTTGCTGCTCACATGCCTGGGCCCCATCACGATTGCTCACCACTACTGCCCCCCGCAGGCCAGCCATACGGAGGAGCGCTGACTGTGGGCGGTGTGCTGCTGGGCGGCTCCTTCATCCGCTGGGTGCAGCAGCAGCTGGCGGCGTATGAGGACATACAGTTTGGGTCGCTGCAGGGGTCCTCAGGTGGGTGAGGGAACTTGTGGGTGAACTTGTGGGTAAGTGGGTGCTCGGCTGCTCAAGAGCAGCCACAGGAGTGGAGACGCCGCAGCTATAGTTGCCTGGTTGGGCTATTACAGGCGGTTATGTGATGCAGCTGGTTGGCTCATTGGTTACAGGCTTTCTTGGTCGTGTTGCACCTGCTCCTGCCTGTACTGCCTGTGCGGCCCGTCCCTGCTTGTCGGCATACCACTCGCTCTGGCGCTTATCATTGTCGCTGCTGCTATTGCTGTGTTGCCTGCCTCTGCTGCAGCACGCAAGACTGTGCTGATGGTGGGCATCATGGCGGCACATGCGCTTGGGGAGGGATGCGCCGTGGGGGTGTCCTTCTGCGGCGAGCGCGGCTGGACACAGGTGGGTGGGTGACTGGGGTGGGTGGATGCTTGGGATGGCTAGATGTATATTAAGGGGCAGTAGGCCCATGTGTGCAGACTAGCAAAGTGAGTTTTCCAGCAATCCAACCCATTGCTGTTGGCGGCTGCTGCCGCCATGAACTGCTCTGCTGTTTGAAAGGGCCCAACCGTATGCACTTGCTTCTTCTGCCTTCTGTCTTTCTTCTTCTGCAGGGCCTGCTCACCACGCTGGCCATTGGTGTGCACAACATCCCCGAGGGCCTGGCCAAGGCCACTGTGCTGGTGGGGCAGGGCGTGAGCCCACGCCGTGCTCTGGGCTGGTCAGTGCTCACCTGCCTGCCGCAGCCGCTGGTGGCTATCCCTTCATTCGTGTTTGTGGAGGCGTTTACGGTGGGTGGTCATCCTTTTACTGCTTTCTTTCTGTGATCAGCCACTCTTAGCTGCACTTCTAGAAGTCAGGCTTGCTGCTGACTATGCACAGTGTGCTGCACTTAGCTAGTATAGAGCTGTATAGCTCATGCCATCCCACCAGCTGCGACAAGATTCCGGGTCCTGCACGCGCCCGGCATTAGCTGTTTCCACCCCGACTTTGCCATCCTCTACCATCACCGACATCCCTGCTGGTGATGTCATGTCCTTATCCCTGCAGATGGTGCTGCCCGTGGCCCTGGGATTTGCTGCGGGGTGCATGGTCTGGATGGTGTTTGCCGAGCTGCTGCCGGATGCGTTGGAGCACACGCCAGCAGCACAGGTGGGCCCGCACAGCAATATAGCACAGCGTAGCGCAGCACAGCGTACGACAACACAGCAGAGCACTTGGCAGGGCGGTGCTGTGAAGCAGGTGGCTTCTGTTCCCCATGTTTGCTGTGTTGCGTCTGCCCTGCGTATGCTATGCTGCATCACGCGAGCCAGCCGGCCGCTAGGTGGCTGACTTGGGGCCAGTCCAGCAAAACAGTAGGCGGGCTTTGCACATGAAGTGGGCTGACGGAACATTGGGTCATCTCGGCTGCTTCACTGCCGTTTGCTGGCTGGTGCCTGAACCGACACCTTGTTCCGCCAGTCACCCTTCTCCCGCCGTTGTTGTTGTGTAATCTGCCGCACTCTATGCAGGTTGCCACGGCTGCCACAGTATCTGCAGCGGGGCTGGAAGGCTTCCGCATGCTGTTTGCCAGCATGGAACAGGCGGAGGGCGGGTTTGGGCCGGTGGGCTCCGCCCCCGCTGCCGCGCTGGTGATGGTACGCATGGCCCCGCCGCTGCTGGTGCTGCTGCCGGCCATAGTGACGGCTGCTGTGGGTGGCGGCGTGCTGGGCGGCAGTGCTGTGCCTGCTCCGGTGGCCTGGGGCGTTGCGGCGGCAGTGGCCCTAAGCGCCGGGGGTGGTGCTGTGGCGGACCAGCTGCTGTGGCGGCCGCAGGTGCCGGCGCTGCACACTGCTGCGGCAGGCGCTGCAGGCGCAGCTTTGGCTGTGCTGCTGCATCGGCAGCTGCTCAGCTGGGCGGGTAGTTCTTCGGCAGCAGCCGCCCGCAAGCTGCTGGCCAAGGGCAAGGGGGCGGAAGACGCCTTGGTGGGAAACAGCCACGGCAGCAACAGTGGCGCAGCGGTGGGCCCAGCTGATGTGGAAGCTCTCGAGTATGCCAGCATGTACCAGCAGCACCACCTGCACCACCAAGTGCACGCAGCACACCCGCTGTTCCGCAGCAACGGCCAGGCGCAGCCGCCGCACCCCCATGACCCTGCAGCGCTGGCGGACAGCCAGCACAACGGTGGCATCATCAACGGCTTTGGCGGCAGCAGCAGCTCCCTGCACTACCAGGCGCCCTACCACAGAGGCGGCGGCAGCCTGCCAGGCGCAGACTCTGGCGTGTTTGCCAGCGTTACGGCGACGCCCAACGGTGGCCCGATGCCGCCGCTGCGCGGTCTGCGGCACGCGGGGTTATTGCCCCCGATCCAGCTATCGGCGGGGGCTGCTGCCCTGATGGCGCTGGTGGGAGGCAGCATAACGACAGGGTGGCACCTGGCCTGCAGCTTACTGCTGTTGGGAGAAGACCGGTCCGCCGCCATCCTACCTGCCGCGGCGCTGTTCATGGCGGGGCCAGGGCTTGGGGCGGGCGCGCTTGCCCGCACACTGCCTGGACGCAGCGGCTTGGCGGTTGGTGCCTGGCTGGGTGGTGGTGTGGCGGCAGTGGCAGCTGTGGCAGCTTCCATGACGGCGGCTCGGGCCCATGAGTCAGCCCACACTGCCACGCTGGTCAAATCTATGCTTTATCCTTTTGGCATTACAAACACTGCTCAGGCGGTGGCAGGCGGGGCCCTCTGTGCTGCTGCAGTGTTCTGCTATGGCGCAGGTGCAGCAGTCAAGGCCCCCAGCACCCGCGGTGGGCTGCTGCTTGGCCTGGCTGCCACCGGTGTGCTGGCGGTGCTGCGGTACGCATTGTGCTGCTTCACCCCATACTGCCTCAGCGTGCAGCTCCTGCTGCAGGCGCGATAACATGCCACCAGCCAGCATGAAGGTATCACCTGTATTTTCCACAGCAAACCACAGCAACAGCAGAGCGGTAGCACTCACTTCCCGTCAAAATCGAGTAGAAAGTAGAAACCATGCATCATAAACACATAGATCTCATGTGCAGGGAATCATGCGCCCTTTACACTGCTGCTGAGATCTCCTCCTTCACTGCTGTGTTTAATTTCCTTGTTCCACACACCATCTTTCCCAGCTCCACAATTTACAAGAATCGTTATGGTTGCCAATACCCGTAAGCTTTGTTTAGAAACTCTGTCGAGCAATGAGTAAATCAACAGTGACATCGTTGAAATTGCCTGTGACGGGGCGATGCCTCAGTCGGGAGTGCAGGTCAGCTTGAAAGGCGGGCAAGGAACACTTGATCAGGAACGCCACTGCGCCGCTACTGCACCGGCCATGGTTGCAGTGCAGCCATGCGCCGGTTCCGCATGAGACGCTAATACCCCACCCCGCACAACCAGCTGCTGCCCACTGGGACGCGACCCTGCTGCGACCCTCCGCTGACCTGCAAGGCAACGTTTTGAGACCACCTGCTGTTGCGGCTGCTGCTGCTGAAGCTTCTGGCCAGCAGACACGTGGCCAGACTGGCGCCTGGCAGGAGCTGCCAGAGGCTGCATGCAAGCTGCAGCTGAGCTTTGGCCTGCCAGCCGGGCAGCCACGTGAGGCGGCACATTGCTTGGCAGGCTGCAGGGAAGAGCAGTGGCAGGCCTCATGTGACTGCCTGCCGAGCTGGGGATGGTGTGCCTGACTGCATGGCGCTGGCCATCAGCAGGCAGCGGCATGACACCCACTGGCTCCCTGGGAGTGATGCTGACAATGGGCTTGGCTGTTTCTGGTGCTGGCTTAGGCAGCAACCTGCCACCCAAGGCAGTTGAGGTGTGTCCATCCGCCGACTCATCACCCCAGACAGCGCCTGACGCCACATTGGAACCAGAACCATGTTTGATTCCAGCAGGCCAAACAGAAGAGGGCAGCATGCCTCCCAGCAAGACGTGGGGTGGCATTTGAGGCGATAGGGTTGGGATTAATCCTGTGGGTGGGCCCCGTTGCGGCCCTGGAGCCACACTGATCGTCCATTCTGCCCCCTGAGGCGGGCCCGCCTGCTCCTTGGCAACCGGTTGCTGTGGGTGCTCAACAAGAGCAGGCTGATCTGGCTGGTGACCACTTACTGCCGGGCCTGATCTGGCAGCAGCCGTGGTAGGCTCACACTGACTTGCAGACGACTCTGTGCTGCCGGTCGGCAGGCCGCCCTTCATCAGCGCCATTGCCTGCAGGAAGGGCAATCCGCAGATGCGCCGTGGGAGAGCAACTTGCAGCATCTGAAAGTCAACATCACTACATGTGCCACCACACTGCAAAACTCTCATTTATGCTCCTCACCTCAATGTTTAGAGCGCACACGCCCCGCATGAAGGCCCTTTTAGTGTCGGCTTCAAGTGCCGCACGTGCAGCCAGGGCCCTTGCCAGCTGGCTCTCCAGTTCAGCCACACGCTGCGGGCAAATGAAGATTGGCAGGCGTGCAACTCAACAAACATGAACAAGAGATCTGGCATGCTCAACATTTCTGTCAATAGTCTGCGCATCGCAAATAAGCTGCTGGGCCGAGCACTGGTGCATGTCTAGCGTACCTGAGCCTGCAGGCTGGCTGCCGCCTCAGCCTCCTGCCTGATGTTCTGGCGCTCAGCCTCCACAGCAGCGGCGGCCTGTGCCCTGACCTGCAGCCAAAATATCAGGAACCAATTGCTGAAGGGTCATACTTGGTAATGTGTAGCCACCAGTGCACAACGCGACATGGTAACAAGGAGAGCTGCAGCATTGGGTCAAGGTACGTACACACCCTCGGGCGCCACTGGGCAGCTGCATGCGCCCGCCACATCCTGAACACCCGCCGCTGCAGCGTGGCCATTTCGTAATGCCTCGTTCCAGCCTGTATCTGGGCGGCAAGGCGGCGCTGCCTGCAGGAGGAAAACGACCACAGCATCAGTCGGTGGATGGACATGGTGCGTGCGCTGTTGTCAATGCTAGTTGGCCAGGAGGCTCACATTCGCCACTTAAGAAATCAACTCTCTGTTTGCACCTGCAGTAGTGCGCCCGCCATGCGCGCCATGCCATGCACCCAAGAGCCAGGTGCCTTCGCCAGCACGCTGCCTTGTAGAGCACGGAACCAGTGCGCTTCACTATCTCACGCTGCCGTGCCAACTGGGTGCTGGCAGCATTCAACTCCTGCAGGGGGAGGGGGAGGATGGCACCTTTTTGTTCCTGCTGCCATGCATGACAGGCTGCCAGCCTAGCGGGCAATATCAGTGTGCAAATTGATCAGCAGCCGGGTGGAGGGAATTGAACTAGATGCTGTTGCAGCCCACCTGTTGCTTGGCAGCCAGTTGCGTGGCAGCCTGGGTGGCAGCAGCATTCGCCGCCTGCTGCTGCCTGTCCCCCAGCCGCCGCTTGCAGTCCAGCAGGTGCGCAAGCATGTCTGCTCGCAAAGAACGCGAGTGTTCGTCCAATTTCAGTGCCGCGGCATCCAGGTCAACATCATCGTAGGCAGCCGTGTTGCAAGGGGCACACGATGCAGCGGCCGGGCACAGGGCGGGGGTCAAGGCTTGCACTGCGACTGTAGCACTGTGCGGCTGCAGCGCCGCTTGGGGGGCCATGATAATTCCAGTATCGTCTCCTTCTGCCATGGTGCCCTTCCTCAGGCCGATTCACAGAGGCATTGACGGTCAGCAAAGTGTCGGTCCGCGCCGTTCGGCGGGGGAGCCTGAATCACTTCTGGAGCTACAAAACTTGTCTCGCGATTGTGGAACACGTCTGCAGGCCGCCCGAGCGGTGTCCATGTCGCAGGCGTTGCTTGTAGTCAAGTAATGCGCTCCTGCATTGGAGCTTTCATTCTTCTTTGTCTCTCCCTCATTCGACACAAACCGCATGGACAAGTGTCAAGGAATGAAACTACTTACACTACTGGCCCCTCTTCTGCTGGTTATGGTTACCGGGGCCGCGGGCACGGAGGAGAACGAGGACTTCCAGTGCTCTTTCACTCTGAGGATAGGTGACCGCATGAGCTAGGGGGCCGCGGCCGCCCCCGAGAACGGGCGGTTTGAGCCTTGGGTGCGGCGGCTCCCGCCGCTGCTAAAGCCAAAGTTGGCATAGCCTCATTCAACTGCACAAGCCCCCTCTCCCCATTGCAGGCGGTGATCTAGTGCCCATTGGCGAGGCCCCGGACCGCGAACGCTACATAATAAGCGCGAAAAGCCTGGGGCAGCGGCAGCAGCTGCTTGACATTGTGGGTGCAGCACCTGAGCTCGACCCGAGCGACGCCCTAGGACTGGCACCCCTCACCGACACCATGCCCCTGCTTGTTGGCAACCTCTCTCGTGCGACACTGCTGTGGCTGTGCCAGGACGACTCCGCCAGCAGCTGTATCAAGTATATCGAGCGGGACGAGCAAGTATCATTGTTCTAAACGCAACAGCCGTGGGCAAGCAGCCTCTCAGGCTACCTGCCCCCAACAATCTTTCCATGTTTGTTGCTGACTGCATTTCACCTACGTGATTTCATGTTGTTTTTCAATGTATGTCATGTAGACCAATGTTTGTATACCTCAGATACATTTTTTGCTGGCAGACACAGTGTGTACCATTGACGCGCATTCCGCGACTGTGCTGCCCCAGACCTGCAGCTCTGCAACCACTGCGTCCAGCACAGCCGTCGTGAGGCGAATTTACTGCATGTAGGCGACTGCCACAATCTCACTGCGACAAGGAGCGCATGAAGCGCTGCAGCCCGCTGATTGTGACGCCAAGCTGGTTGACAAAGCCAGAGGCGCCGCCGCCTGCCTGGCCGCCCTCGCCTTCTGAGGGCCCGCCCAGGGCCTCCATCAAAATGTAGTCAAGCGCCTCGCCGCCTGAACACACAATGGTCACGGGCAGACAAATTTGCGATGAACAGTCGCAGGTCAAACGGCAGGTACAGAAGCACCAATGACGGGGCCAAGCCCAAACAGGACAGCGGCAGCACCTAGGCAGCTTGGTTTCAAACTCCGGCACAATCAGCAGGCCAGATGAAAGGATGTGTGCGCAGCATGCTGCTTCACCTGGGCGGGACAGGCGCTCAGCCACAAGCTTGTAACGCCCCTGTACCTCCGGATCCTGCACAAATACCTGCAGTGCAGCAGAGGGGAAAGAAGCAGGAAGGCAAAGTTTGTGAACACTGCCACCCAGCATGCTTGAGACAAGTGTTGGGGATGCAACAAGTTGCCAAACATGCAATTGTCCTGACAGCTATCCAACACCCAAATGATCACCACCCCTCGCCACAGCATACCCACCCATCCCCAGCTTCACCTCCCATGCCTGGCCCCCCCCCCGAATGCCAGCTGCATGAACGCCTCATAATGCGCACCTGCCACATGCCGGGGTAGCGGCGGAAGATGGATCCCACGTCTGCAATGGGGCGCAGGCTGTAGGTGGTGGTGAAGCGGTTGAGGAAGGACTCGCGCATGCGCCGGATGGACAGCCCCACACCCACGTCGCCGCTGGCCAGGCGTGGGTTGAACATCACGAGGCACTGACCCTCAGCAAGGCCTGCGCGTGATGGGGGTGGTGGCAGGCAAGGTGGTCAGGGGGAACAGCAGGTGGGCTTGAGTGGGGTTAGATAGAATGGACGCAGGGGCAGAGAGGCACTGGCAGGGGTACGAAAGCAATACAGGCAGGGAGAGATTGGATGGGCAGGCTGAGATTGCAAATCTTTCGCGGTCAAGCCGACGTCTGGCTTATCTGGTGGTCTAAGTGCAAATCAGGCCGGCTGGATAGGCATCTACTTGCGGGCTAGCTTGAGAGGAACGCTCTGAGGCAACCCAAAGCCACTCACCCTGTGAGATGCGGATGGCATCATCTGCCCCAGGCGGGTCTGGTGCTGCCAGCACCACCAAGTCGTCATCAGCTGCCACTGGCCGCCTGTCATTGAGGGATGCAAAGGAGAAGGCGGCGTCGGTCCACTGGCTCTTCAGCATGGCAGAGACACCCACATCAGGGTACACCTGCAGGACGGACAGGGGTGAAACAGTGATGACTGCTGAACTCCCGCCCACCCAGCGCTTGTGTGATGCAACCTGCTCTGCATGTGTGTCAGCTTACCTGTCAATGCTTTCTCTCCTATCACGTCTCC
>JAAMXP010001414.1:0-31019 GCA_019693395.1 Ettlia oleoabundans | reverse complement strand
CCCCCCCCCCCCCTTCTCTTCCTCCCTCGCTGTCTCCCTTCTCTTCCTCTCTCCCTCCCTCACTCAACTATGCATGCCCCACCCATTCACGCGCAAGCAATTGCCCAGCGCCAGCCAGCCCCCCTCACCGCGCGTATGCGCTTGTCCGGCATGGCGGCTGCCAAGTTGTCCAGGAAGCGGCGCGTCAGCTTCCAAAACCGCTGCTGGTCCCCCTCTTCGGCATACACAGGGCCACTCAAGGGATCCCACAGCTCAGGCAGCAGAATCTCAACCTGGGCAGGGGAAAGAAATGAAGCTGATTGCAAGAACACAGTGCGGCATGGCGGGAGGGGTGAAGGTCCTGCAAGGCCGGGGTATGTGGCGAGTCAGCCAGGCCAAGTTACTCAGGCATTGTGGTAAGTCAGCAACAATGTCTTGTTTGAGTCAGACAGGGGTCGGCGACACGCCGACAAGCCTCGGCAGCCAGTGCAGTCACAACCCGAGTTTCACATGTACAAATGCTGGCGCGTCCCGGCCTGTCGCCTCACCACGCAGCGGTCCACTCCACGCTCCAGCGCCTCCACTGTGGCCCTGCTGGCATCCTCAAGAGCGTCGGTCAGGCTGTCAGGCAGCACATCATCATCCCGAGGACCCAGCTGAACGTACTGCTCGTCCTCCGCGTCCCCCGCTGCTGCAGAGCCGCTGCCGAGTTGCTGCTCCGTCTCCTGCGCTTGCTGCTGCTCTGGCTTTTCCTCGCTGCTGGCTCGCACTTGCTGAAGCTGCATCCGCTGCTGGCCTGCAGTGCTTCGGCTGCTTACGCTGCGCAAGGGTGCCGCGGCAGAGCGGCGACGACGGCAGGCTCCGGCTGCGCCCTGGGCAACGATGCCTGCACGCGGTGCTTGAGCGAGGGCCGACATTGGGCGATGGTCTGCTACCAGTGCTGAGTTTATGCGGCTCAAAGGACCAGGCGCTGCTGAGTGAGTGTCAGGGCTTTGTGGCAAAAAGCAAGCCGCCACACTCCCCTACAGTAATGAGAAGTATTGTGGATTGTAGCGCAGGAGAAACACAGTAGATGGTCACCTCCCCCCGTAACGCGTCACCCGGCCCCCCGTCACCCTACCCGCCGAATGTCACCCGACCCCTCAACTTATCCTTATATCGCCCCATTCGCGTTACATTGCCATATGATGATAACAGCGGCGCTCGAGCGGACCCTAAGTCGCCATCCGCTGCTGCTGGCACCCTGTTGCTACTGCTAACGCACAGCAGCCTCTGAAACGCACAAGCCAGCGATTGCAACACCACTTCAGCGATGGCGGCGATCCGGCGCAGCCAAGGCAGCCGAGGCCTCCTCAGCCTCATCGGCGGCGGTCGCCCGCGGCAGCCCTGCGCCGCTGGCCCTGGCATAGCAACACGCAGCAGGGGCAAGCAGGGAGGGTTCCAGCACTGCCAGCCATGCCTGCAGCATTTTGTGGAGGGTGCAGCAAGGTGAGCTTTGCTGCCGCTGCCAATGCACAGGCGTAGAGCGGGCAACGCCTGTTGAGCTCGCCCACCCAGAAGGTGCTATGATTTCACCATGCTGTTATGGTCGGGCACGAGCATACAACGGCATTCTCAGTGAGAACCTCATTAAGCTGCTGTGGTGCTTTGCCAGACCATAGAAACTCGTGGACTGGCGGCACACTGGATGTACCGTCAGCAATAATAGGAAGGGGGGAAAGCGGCTTTGGCACAGCTGCCCCAGCGGCACATGGTGCCTATCCCTATGGATGACTTTACCGTGATTCTGTTTGTGCGCAGCAAGCAGATTTCCGTAGCAGTGATCACTGCCAGTTGGGGGGTGGAGGAAGCTTGGCACCACCATACAACACGCGCGGCAGGTTGACAAGCTATCACGGGTGTCCTTGCAGCGCTAGTGCTTCACTTTCTGCAGCGACCCCAGCATGGTAACATGGCCCCGCCAGCAGGCAGCCTTCCATGCAGCACAGATGCTACAGCAAAAATGTGGGCAGCACAGCACAACGCTCTAGTCGGTACAGAACTCCCAGGGTGGCGCTGCGTCATGCCTTGCCAGCCGCCCAATCTGGTTTCCACTGTGAGCGGTTTGCATCTTTGTCATGCTCAATACTTGCAAGGTGAGATGCAAGGTCAGAATCAGACAGAGTACCCCTCTGGCTGCGATAGCTGGGGCCGTGAATGTGGCAGTGATGCCGTATCGGGAGCCATCTATGCGGCGGCATCAGGCACCTGTCACCCAGGTTATGTCGCATACAGCTTCTAGGTTCATTCTTTCATGCAGAAGCTCCCCGCACCAGTGGACATTGTTTGCAGTGTGCTTATATTATGGCCATACCGATGGTGCATTGGCAGCTTTGAACACAGCAGGCAGGCAGGGCAGTAGCAGCACCAGCTTTGCTGGCTGGTTATTAAGACTTGCAGGCAAGATCGCTATCTGCATTGCTCATTCCTGGCTGGCAAGGACCATCAGTCAGTTCTTGCATACAAATGAATTGCAGTATCAGTACAGTACTGCATAAATGGTGGTTGACAGGCACACTAGGCCTTCTTGTACTTGAACTTGTAATGTAATGAAATGCTGGTTGGTTGGCAGGCAGATTCAAAAGCGCATCTGCGGAGGAAGAGTGTGGGGAGGCTGAAGTGCAGCTTGCCAATAGAAGTGGTTGCCCCTGGCAATCATGGGTAGGGTTGCTGAGCCATTGGCAGTTGGCCCAGGCATGGACATGGTAAACCCATGGCTGCTGCGCAAGGAGTGCTGCCGCTAACCACGTTCCCGTCGCAGCTGGCACCTACACCGCAAAATACCCCAGGCTGCATGTCACTTGGCATGTGTTGACATGCATGCCAGCCAATTGACCACGGCCTCGCACATTAGGAGCAGAAGGCCATGCGTTAGCGGCTGAAAGCATGGAACGGAATGCCCATGGCGAGCGGAGACTTGCAGCGCTTACCACCAGCAGTGCGAGTGCGAATGCTGCTTTCACGCAAGAGCACTCAACTGACTCTGCAGTGTCACCAGCTGGCCAAGCCAGCGCAGGTGTGCAACAGCAGGGAAGGGCGGATGTGGCGGTGTGCAGCGGCTGCCGCCGGGGGCCACCCGCTGCGGAGCTGTACTCCATCTACTACCTGCCGCCCAATGGTAACTGCCACGGCGTGCACTGCTGGCTTCCCCGCTTTAGACAGAGAGCCGCACAACTGCAGCCAAAGCGATCCAGCCGTGGTGAACCCATCGCGGCAAGGCAACGCAACCCCGATCAAGTTGAATAGGTGTTGAAGGCCCTGAGTGCTGCCAGCCTGGCGCCTAGGGTGACGGGGGTCGGTTGACGCCTTACGGGGGGTGGCCACCTAAGCAGATGTGGCCAGCGGCCAGCTCAGCAGCATGCACAACCTGAAGAAAGCCTCCCTCGTGGTTGTCCTTGTTGCTGTGGGAGTCAGGCTTGTGTTGCAGAAACGCAATAAGCCCCGAACGTCACTACTTGGTCTCACCGCCGCTGCGCCGCCCGGGAGCAGCAGGGCTTCACGAAGAGCAAATCCTTCGGGGTAGTTTCGGGTCGGCATGAAAGTTGTAGCACTGCAATTGATGCGTGTTCTGAGCCTCGGACATGGCGCAGCCGCTTGCGGGCCAGTAGCCGGCCCTCAGCGTCTCGGAGTCCAGCCCACGAGGGTCAGGGCAGGTGGGTCGGCAGATTTTGTGGCGCCGCAGGGGAAAGAGCCCCCCTCTCTCCCAACTCAGCAGCACCCCTGCCGCTCCTCCCGCCAAAGTGGCAAGTCGCGCAGCTGCAAACTGCGCAGGTGTTATCCCAATCACTCCCCACGTGTCTTCCGTATGGAACATATCAATGTAGGCCATGCTGCGCCATTGAAGAAGCAGCGCGGTCTGCAGCGTCTGACCGCCGTGCAGTCTGACAACGCCACTGCAGCCGCACTTACTGCCGAGCGCTCCACTTTGATCAACAAGGAGGTGGGTGCAACATGTGGTGACGGCCAGATTAAACAGTTGCACAAACGGGGGCTTGATGGCTGCTTGATTGCACTCAGCAGGCAGCTGAGACGAGCAGCAACCTGTGTCATCTGCCTGCATACACTATACAGCCTTGGCCTTTCAACCAGTAGGATGTTCATTCTCCGGCATCCACGCCTGTGCTGTGCTGTTGTGTGCAGGTGGTTCTGTTCCTGTTCCAGCTTGAGATGGACAGCCAGCTGCAGCGTGCCCTGACTTACGAGCGATTCGATGTGGCCCAAGAAGTGCGCAGCAGGCGGCAGCAGGTGCGGCAACACCGGTCTCTCAGCAGCACCAGTGGTACTGCAGCCTGTGGTATTGGCAGGTGCAGGAACATATGTACAGTAAGGCGCTCTGCAAGAGCCTATGCACAAGCCTATGCACGACTAGCTGCCAGCCCTCTCCGGGCCTTGTTCTGTCTATGTCCTGGTAGCAGCCTCATATCCTCATTCATTAACCATTTACCCACCCATTGTTAAGCAGGTGGATGCTGCGCTGCGCGAGCTGCAGCAAATCAAGGGCCCAGGGTGCGGTGCACGGGTGGCTTCTCGCAGCGATGAGATGGAGTATGCCCCGCAGATCATGACCATCAAGACCCAAATGGCAGAGGCGGCGGCGGAGGAGCGGTAGGTTGAAAGCAGCATGCTGTGCATAGTGGATGCAATCTCCACAAGTGTGGCTTGACATTGGTGCTGCTGCAGCGCACTTGAAAGCTCTGCATGCAACGCCTGCGACATTCATGCATTGGCAGTGCTGCTGCTTCGATGTGAAGAGCAAGTACCTGTGCACACTGCACATCCACTTGTCTGTGTGGACCTGTTGTTTGCGGCAAAGCCTGAAGATCATGCACAGGCATTGAGCTGTACGGTGCGGGACGGGTACTGCAGGTACGATGAGGCTGCAACACTGAGGGACCGGCTGCGGGAGCTGGAGTCAGTTGCCGCGGCAGCTGCTGACGCTGCGTCGCAGTACTTGTGCCCCGTCGAGGAGCCCCGGTTCACTCTGGGCGAGATGGTGGTGCACAGCAGCAAGGGGTATCGGGGCGTGGTGTGCGGCTGGGACCTGGGCTGCTGCGAGAGCTCAGAGTGGCAGGAGGCGGCGGGTGTCAGGTGCGGCCATGCTGTGGTGCTGTCACTTTGCTGCTGGAACAGGACTTCTTGTATGACCTCCTGCTCCGCTCCGCTTCGCTTGCCTGCCCCGCCCTCATGCCCGTCACCTCTCATGCCTTTTGGGCTGACTGCCTCACGTACCCTGCCCAGCCCAGCATCATTCCCCCATCTACAGAGCCGGGTTCCACTGATTCAGCTCCCCTCTCAGCCACCCTACTGCCCTCCCTCCTTCCGTGGCCCCTCCTCCTGCCCGCAGCGAGCTGCCCAACGGCCCCAACCAGGTGTTCTACCACGTCTTGGTGGATGCAAGGGATTGGCCTTTCGATGCGGATGCACCTCCAGTTGCCTATGTGGCTGAGGAGTGCCTCACAGCCGGTTCAGCTGCCGACTTCTCCTCCGAACAGCCGCTGGTGGTGAGCTAAGGCTGCATTAGTCGTTGTGGATGGGCGAGTTGTGGGGTGGAGTAGGGTGATGAGATTACCCCTCCTCGCTTCTTGCTGAGCGGCCCCTGCAGTCAGAATGGCGGGGTGTGGCAAGAATCTCAAGTGCTGAGCCATAAGGTGTAAGCTTTCACATGCTGTCTGCACGTGTCATTCTGGCCTGACTAGGCCTTACCTTTAGCTATGCTACCCTGCTTGCTTGCAGGATGGCTCCTTTGAACACCGTGAGTGTCATGCCAGGCTCAAGTGTTGTTCTCAACCTTCCTACAAACAAACTTGGCAGCCTTATTGAGAAAGCACATTTTCCGACACGACAGGAGCCAGCATGAGCCCGCCAGCCGCTTATCATGTTATGCGCCAATGTGCACACACCTAACCCGTATTGCTCTTTCTTCTCCCATGCTCTCTGCAGCCTACTCGTACCTGCTGTTCCTGGGTGCTGATGGCCAGGGAAACATGGTGCCGGCACGCCAACTTCGGGACAAGTACTGTGTGGCCCGCAGGGATGTGTATGCACCAGGTGAGCCGGCCAGCCCAGCCGGGTGGGCAGCTGAGTAGACGGCCACTTGTCAGCACAGCCGTTACGCCACATAGCTAGCTTGCCAGGCTTGCCTTGTCATCACCTCTCTGCCGTAAGCAGCCGACAGCCATGTGATTTGCGGAGGAGGTCGATGCTACCCTGCCCCCTCCATGGGTCATCTACCTATCCGCTGGCTTGCGTTTGTGCACCAAAGGCTGCTGTTTACACTGCTCCTGTACGCTAGCCCTGCCTGATTCCTGGGCTTCCTGCTGCAGTGACATTTAGCTGCTGCAACGTTTGCGACATAGTGACCTGTGGTTGCCATGCACACCTGCAGGGGAGAATCGCTGGGAGGATGAAGGCGGTGATGAAACGGGCAGCAGTGGCAATGGTGGCGGCGACAGCCAGGGGCCCAATGGGCCAGAGCCGCCAAAGGGGGAGGGGAGTCCCGGCCGCCGCATCATTCCTGGTATTGACATGAGCAGCCTGGATTAGGCTGAGATCCTGCTGTGAACCTACCAGCCAACTGAGACCGATGCCCCCTACACGTTGGCATTCAGTGCTGCTGTCACTCCTTTGCCAACGTGCCTGAGCACGAAGCCCCTCCTCTGTGCCGTTTTTTCCTGGGGCTACTTTCCGCCTGTACCATGTTTGCCACCAGCCAAGCGTTTTCCCTCTCTGTTGGCAGCGAATCATTTCATAAGGAAGCCACCCGACTGTGCTGATCCCGACTGGGCTGATCCCAGGCAGCACACGTGTGTGGCGTATGCCTGAGAAGACGAGTTGAACAATGTTCCCCATATTTGCAACCCTGCAACCCTCCACTATTTGGTTTTCTCTATCGCAGCGTATGCCTTGCTTTCTCTCCCCTCCCCAACTGCCAACTTGCTCCCGTGAGGCTGGCTCCTGTCCCTTTTGAGCGCCGCTGCCATGCCTTTGCAGCTGCCACAACGCCGTGTACCTCAGTTTGCACTCTTTTCTCCCTCGCAGAGATTAGCTCTCGCCATCTTTCATGATTATGATCAATCGTTGGAAAGTGCGATTTTGAGGGGAGGTCCGTGCCCTTGGGAGCGGGCCCCCCAACCCCAACCCTTCGCGGCTTTATTTTCAGCAGAGCCCCATGTGTTGCTTCGCCTCTGTGTCCGGCTGACTGCTTTAAACATTTGTGTCTGAATCGCTTCTGATTGTGCCCAGCTTGCCCAGTGTTGCTTTGGCATGCAGCCATCTGCCGTTTGTTTGCTGCGGCACTACACTGCCAGGCTGGCACCTGAGTTGCCTGAGTCTAACCCACAGCATGCTTGTAAGTATTAACGACTCTCAGGAAGCACCAAAATTCATGCGGTTATCGCAAAACTGGGGCAGTGCAAGGTTCAGGCCAAGGAGGACGGTGGAGTAGCAAGGTGGAATCTTCTCTTACGCAGGATTGCAGATAAGCCAGCGCAGCTTGTATAAGAACGGTAAGCTAGCCATTGGGCCGCTGCAGGCTTCCCCACCCATTGCTAATGCGGTTAAGCTCCAGCTGGTGCAAGCCTGGCTGATAAACCCAAACCCGGCCTCACGTCAGAATAAATGTGATAGGGTTTTGGTCCTTAGCGGCCGCGGGCCAAGAACCTCTCGGCGTCATCAAGCTCCTGTGGAGGGGATTGATTCCCATACACGCAAGGTTGGATTGGGTTGAATTACTGGGTTGTATTACTGGTGCTAAGTAGGTTCTATGTCAGGCATCAAGCAAGCATGTGTAACTGTCTTTGCCACGTTGCCCTAAATGCACTTCTGGCATTGTACAGCAGCTACCCTCCTGCCTGCCCGGGCCTTCCACCCTCTCACCTTGACCATGCGCTCAAGGCGCTTCTTGGGGATGGGCGCGGTGGGGCCAAAGGAGTTGAGGTGGCCAGCCATGGCGTTGACGGCGGAGTAGGTGTTTCCGTAGGAGGGGCGGCCGCTGAAGGAGGCATCGCGACGGTACCGCGCCACCCAGTCGTTGATCTCCTTGCGTACCTCATTCATGGTCTCCTCGCGGTTGGGGGCGTCCCGCTCCAGCAGCGCGGCGCTGCGCACGTCCGTGATCACCTGGCCCTGCACCCACAAACACAACGGGTGGTGGGGCAAATGGTGGGCAGCGGTGGCAGCTGTGGGACAGTAGTGGCATGCACGCAGTGGTGTCGCCCAGCAAGCATGAGCGCAGGGGGAAGAAGGCAAAGGTGAATTGTTGTGATGCGGTACTAGCGCCGCCAGGGCTGATGGCCTCCCGTGCCAGCGTCGGACCGTGCTGCCCGCCCTTGAGGGCGGCGGCGTGATTTCATAAATACCCTTAAATGCTGGCTACTCATGCCTGCTGCTGCCAGCTCACCGTCTCCCGCTGATAGCGCTCCGCTGCTTTCTCGCCACCCAAGCCAAATAGCGCGTGTGCGGGCTGCGGGGCGGCAGACAAAGCGGCGAGCGCCGCCAGCGCTGCAAGGCCCGCCTCACGCCGGGTCACGCCCTCGCTGCGCTGCTGCTGAGCCAGAGGCACCACCGTGCGGCGGCTAGAGCGGGCGACGCGCTTGCAGAGCCTGCATCGGAACATGTGGCAAAAAGGGGCCGTCTTGCTCGCGGACCGTGTCTCCGCTAGCGCCGGACACGGCATGCGGACCCATCCTGGGCCGATGAAACCAGGGTTTAGGCTGGAGACTCACGCTGCGCTCTGAAACGTGGTGGCTGCACAGGCCTGCTGCATCGTGGCTACAATCTAGCAGGTAGTTCACTTAGTGTCAGATTCTTAGCTGCAAGTTCGATAGCTGCACCAATGCGGGCACTGGCTGGTTGGTGAGAAGGCTGATGTGCTGCCGATGACCTGTCCCTCAAACTGTACCCTCCCACGTTTGAGAGGCCGGAGCAGCTGGCTCCAGTTACTGATAGATCATCGCTGGATATTTGGTGGCGTCTGATCACACCCAGGTCGCCTCAGAGAAGTCCAGGGGTGCGGTGCAGCACCGCACCCGAACCCAAATAACCCTCCCTTTAGGGGGACTCCAAAGCTAATTTCCGCCGTCAGAAAGCGACCAGGAGGGTGCCACGCAGCTTGCAGTCCGGCTTGCTCTCTGTCGGTTGCCAGTTTAACACTGCCGCCGCTTCAGCGCCGTGCCTCCCTGGCTGCAAACCAGCCTGATACCAGCCCTTACGATGGCCAAGCGCCAGCTCCGCGAGCTTCAACGCCTGATGGCATGGAGCTGGGACAGCAGGTGAGCTGCCAGCCAGCTGTTTGCATGGCAGCGCAAGCGGCGGCCGACAATCTTTGGTTGGCCGTATTGACTACTGCTTAACGAGCGCTTCCTGCAACTAGTCAGTGGTGCAAGTGTTCTACCTGCAGAGTGGACGAGCACCCTCCTGGAGAGAAGGCCATGCACGACTTTGAGAACGTGCTGACTTTCCAGCTCGACAGCCGGCGGCGCCGCACCACGCCTGCTCGCCAGAACGTGGCAGATGCAGCAGCTGCCAACAGCCCCGAGCCGCCCAATGCGGCTGCCAGTGGCAGCGGTGCAAAGCAAGCGCGCAAAGTGCCTGCAGAACAACGCATTAAGCGCCTCTCGCCGTCGCCGGCACCTGGCGAGATGACGGTGGTTTGCAAGGGAGCCAAGGTGGCGCGGTGAGCGGCTGCACTGCGCGGAGTGCGGCATATAAACTAGGCTTTGAAGCACATCATTGGTGTTTCTTAGACATAGGACAGAAATGAAAGCAGAAAAAATGTATGCAACTGCTGGACGGCTCTTTATTTGGAATGCTCAACTGTGGCTTGCATATGCTGCTGGACTGTGTGCAGGCTGGAGCCCTCAACTGTTGTTGCTGCTGCAGTGCCCCAGCAGCAGCAGCAACAACGGAAGGGCAGCCCCTCCATTCCAGCGGCTACACAGCGTGTGGCGACTCAAGCAGCAGCAGCTGCAGTGGACTGCATAATGGCAGGCAGTGAGCAGGAGCAGGAGGAGGCTGTGTTGGCTGATGCCAGCTCAGCAGCTATGGTGGAGGCTATTCCCGCCGTGCGCCAGCAGCCTGCCCTGCAGCTAAGCCCGGCTCTGCCGCCCTCTGCGTCAGCTGTGACCCCCGCAGTGCTGCTGGCAGGGCTGGGCCACACACCTGCCATGGATACAGAACCTCCCAGGTGCTGCTGCTACGCAAGCCAGCACCAGTGCAGTTGTGCCTGCCGACACTACGTCAACACAAACCACAATGGTCTCCTTTATGCCTCAATCTGCCAATGCAGCTAATCCCACATCAATTGCTGTTATTGGCCTCACCTCGCCGGCCTTGACTGGCTGGGTGGTAGAAACGTTGTTTGACTTGCGCAACTTGACTTTCTTTGTGCCCACTCCTGCTTGCAGCGTCCCCATCAGCACATGCCACACCACAACTGCCGCAGCCCTGGCAGACGCCAACTTCCTGCCCACTCCCGCGCCAACGCCGGTGCTACTGGCAAGCGCCCCCTGCCAACCCAGTGGCTTGGCGCTTGCGACCCAGGACCGCCCTCCAGCCTCCCCTCCTCTAGCACCCGCAGCAGGGTCAGCATCTATCAGGCAGCCTGCCCCTTGCTGCGTGCTCACTGGGGAGGAGAGGAAAGCGGCGCCGCTTCCGACAGCGGCAGTTCAAGGCTGTAAGGCGTCAGGACAGCCGAGCATTGTGTTTGAGCTTTTCTACAGATCAGCTAAAGCACCATCGCCAGTTGCAGCACCCCCGGTCAGTGAAGACAGCCCCGGTGCTGCTGACAGTGCAGAGGTGCCCCTAGCCCACGCAGTGCCAGCACCGCCTGTCACCCAGGCAGCGGCAGCAGAGACAGCTGTGGTGCAGCAGCCTGACCTGCAGCACGAGGCAGCTGTTGACGGGGTGGAGCCCATGGACACCGACGGCAGCCCAGCACCTGCTGACCCGCCAGCACAGCCTGTCATGCACGCTTCGGCCGCAGGCCATGTCCCCTCAGAACCAGCGCTGCCGCCGCAGCAGGTTGCACTCCCTGGGGCCTGTGCCAATGCACCGGATGTGGCCACTCCGGTGCTGCCAGCCTCGGCACCTGAGGCCGCACCGTCTGTCCCCGCAGCATTGGAGGTGCCGGTGCCGGTGCTGCAGGCCTTTGCTGCAGCAGACCAGCTGGTGTACCACCAGCCCCGCCCCTCCTGCTGCCCCCCGCTCTTCAAGCAGTCGCCGTCGCAGCATAACTCTGCGGCCCAGGCTGCAAGAAGGTGCGTGCCCCTGCTGTGGGCCCCTGGTTCTTCTGCAATCGCTGTTAATTACTGGCGACTCACTGCTTTTTGTGGCTTGTATGCCTGGACGTGGGCTTTTCCATGTCCAAAGCACATGTCACTTTTCTCTGAGCAAGCAACCTTTTATTAATGCAGGCCTGCTGCCTCCAGCAAGTCCCCAGTGAACAAGAAGCGCAAGTCGCCAGGCAGTGGCAGTGCAGGCAAGGAGAACAACAGGCAGAATGGCGGCAGCCAGGGCCTGTCACCACGTACCGCTGAGCCCGCTGCCCCGCATCCAGCTGGCCTGTCCAGTTGGAAGCAGCAGCAGCTGAAGCAGCTGAGCGCAAGCTTCCACAACCGGCAGCGGCGCCTGCTGGAGCTGCTGTCAGCCTGCAACCGCGTACAACAGCAGGCTGGTGGCAGCGACCAAGCGCCAGAGCCTGTGGGAGCGGTGGTCGCAACCAAGCAGGGCATGGTGACTGTCCAGCAGCTTCCAAGCCCCCATTGGGCCCACGGGCCGCTGCTTTGGCCATGGGGCGCACGCTGGGGCGGTTGAAGGATCAGCAGGCGGTGTGAGGCAGTTGAAGGTTGTGGCGCCCACCCGCGTACCCTCTATACCACCCACAAATGGCAATGCACACGCTCATGCGCTTCTCCGTGCTCTGCAGTTCGTTTCGATTCACCGGCCTCGCTGCCTTGCATCCTGTCAATATGCCTGTAAAAGGCTTACATAAGGCAAACACCCCATGATATATGTGTCAAACGCACCCATGATTGCTGGATGGCAGCAACATGGTGTGCCAGTTCTACCGTGTGAGGCGGCGCCTGTGCTCCCTCTGCACCGCCGCCCAGCTTCCCCATCGCGCCACCGCCACCCGCCGCACGTCCAGGCGCCTGTAGAGGTGCATGGGCTGGAAGGCCGGCTCCACTGGGTTGGGCTCCACACAATGCGGCAGTGGCGCCAGGTCTGAAGGGAGGAAGGGTTGATGGGCGGGTTGGTTCGTGCATGGATCAACAAAAACATCAGCTTGGCTATTTTTGTGAAAACAATCTTCAACTGCAACCAAACCACAACAGCAGGCAAACCAGCACGCACCTTCATCCTTCAGGCAGCATTGCCGCTTGGCGACAGATGTTGACAGCAGGCGGTGGTGAGGGCGAGGGCTGGCGTAGCTCTCCGAGCAGGCACGGCACAGCCTCAGCCGAAGGGTTCCCACCGAAAGGGTGAGACGATCCGTGCGCTGGAAGCAGTCGAAGCAGCTGCGGCGGTACTTTTTGCAGTACACCTCCCGCCAGTCAATGGGAGGCTGCTCTTCATGATGCTGCTGGTGCTCGTCAAGTTGCTGCTGTGCATGCTGCTGCTGCTGTTCTGACTGATGTTTCCCGTTCTGCTGCATCTGCTGCTGCTGTACAGCCGGCCCCACAGCTGCAAGGGCAGCCCCAGCTGCCTGTAAACTAGCTGACCCAGCTTGGTGCCAGCATCGCTGCCTGCACTGCTGCTCCCACAGCTCTGTTGCGTTTGACACCGAGCCTGCCTCGTGCCACGCCTTGCAGACTTGCAACGCGCAGAACAAGCTGTCGTGGTCTAGGTGGCGGAAAATCGCTGGCAGCATCTCAGCTGGCAGGCTTGAGGCGTGGCCGCCGTTGCCTGTGTCGAAAGGCAGCTGGCCCTGTAGGGAGCAGGGCCACAGTTGCATGGGCACAATGGCTTGATTGACTGGCTGTAAGAGCAGGGAGCGGGAGCGGCAGTTGTGGTGCTCTGACAATGTATTGCATGCGAAGCTGGCAGCATGGCAACAGCTGGACAACACTTGTGCATCTGGCAAATAACCAGCAGCAATACAGCCCCCATACCCCACCTGTTCCTTTAACAATTGTAATGCGTGCTGCTTCACTGCTTGTCTGTGCGGCCGCAGCGCTGACTCATCAGGCAGTCCAAGATCCCGACACAGCCAGGAGAGCAGGAGGGCTGGGGTCACAGTGGCGGCGTGCTCCAAAATCGAGTCCCGTCGTGCCACGACAGCAGACAGAGCCTGCACCTCTGTGATCTGCAGCAAGGGGACAGAATCAAGGGAATGGGGGGGATGCCGTGCTTGACCGCTGACGCGAGCACCAGAGGACGGTGGGGCGCCGCTGAACCGTTGGCGCCACCGCTGCAGCGCGGCAAAGCAGCAGCCGCAAAGCAGCAGCCGGTGAGGTCGATGTGTATGAACCCTGCATGTAGGCGACTTCTGGCCCCACACCTTCGGCTCTGCGCCGCTGGCGTGTGTTTTGCCGGACCGCTTGCTGGCCTTCTGCCGCTTGGTACCTCGTGTTGCAACCATAATACGCGCACAGGAGCTGGCAATAAAGCCGCCCTCCAGACTGTCTCTCAGCGAGAGAAGCTGGGCAACCAGCTGGCGCCAAGTAGGGTTCAGACACCCGGCCATTCCTCCTCTCTGCATCCTCCTGACCCAAGGGCACTGAAGTTTTACAATCTTCTCATGTTATAAAATGTGGAGTGTGAAATAATGTGCGCAAATACGCAGCAAAAAAGGAGAATCCCGATGCATTCCTGCAAAACCAGCACAGGCGCGGTGACAGGCGCCGAGCACACGTAGCCGAAGGTCCGCCGCGAATCACACTGGCGGCTCCAGCTCAGCCAGCAAGCCCGAGGTGCAAAGATTACAACCGCGAGCGTCAAGCATCAGGCTGCTGATGCATCCTCACAGCTGCTGCCAGGGATACCCAGGCCAAACATATAGGACCTGATCCCCCGATCGCAGCTGTTGGGCGCCTCTCAGGCACGATTTGTGCGTGCGGTGGTGAATTTACACCCGCACGCCCTCTGGCAGCACGCGGCCCAGGATGTCCGCTGACAGCTTCTCCACCTGAGCATCCATGCCCTTCATGGCCGCGTCCTTCTCAGCCTCCAGAGTCGCCAGCGCGCGAGACAGCTCAGCGTCTACCTTCTGCGCCAAATGGCCAAGCAGGGAGCAAGAGCAACGCAGAGGGCATGTGTGAGCAGGCCATGCTAACAGCCAGCACAGCAGCACGCTAGGCAGCAAACGTCCATGTCAGGTGGAAAGCAGGCCAACTGCCTGGCAGCACATGCCATGCGAAGCAGGCAAGCGGCAGGCAGCAGATCATGCAAGCCTCCACCAAGTAGCCCAACAGCAACTCAAGGAGCCCAGCAAGCAGATGACCAGGAAAACAGGCAGGAAGCAGCCGCTACAGCTGAAGTGCGCGTCAGCCGTGCAGCACAGCGCGGCGCAACGCAGCTGCACTCACCGCCTTGGCCTCTGCAAGCTCCTTGGCGCACTCAGCAGACACCACCGCCTTGGCCTCAGCCACCTGCTTCTGCGCGGCGGCACGAGCTTCGCTGATCAGGCGCTGTGCCTCGTCCTGCAGCCGCGCAACCTGCAGAACACAGCAAAACAAACCAAGCAAGCAAGCAGCAAGCAACAGGCCAAGGTGAGAGGGGATGTGGAAAGCAGTCGCCAGCAGCAACCAACCAACTCATAGGCCGGCAAAGCGAAACAGGGGCGGTTGAAGGCGTGATAACTGCTACAACACTGCTCCGTAACTATCAATTGCTCAGAGTCGTAGATGTGCTGAGCAAACATATGCCGGCCCGCATGTGCTTGCCACAGCTGCAACACCATCTACAAGCACAGCCGTCCCGCATGCTTCTAGAATAATGCCGCCTACACTGTGCACTCTTCTACAGCTGGACCCTGCCCTGCATTTCTCTACGCTGAGATACCACAGAAGCCTCCATCGACTGCAACTGCCGCATTGCCGCGATAACCTTATGCTGCCGCCAAACGTACGGCGGCATCGCACAGCTCGCGGCCACCCAAGCTGGTGCTGAGGGTCTTCCTGCTGCCCCAACTATCTCCCTATGTCTCTTTCGATCCTCCCAGAGGTCCTTTAAACGAATCAGTGGTCCCACGCACCTCGCTGCCGTTGTCCTTGACCAGCGCCAGCTTGCTGCGCAGCTCCTTGTCACGAGCGTCCAGCACAGCACCCACGGGGCCAAACCAGAACTTGTCCAGGAACACCATCAGCAGCAGGAACTCGCCCATCATGATGGGGAGAGTTGCGTTGAAGTCTGCGGCAAGCAAAAGGGGATACAGGGTCTGAACCAGGGAGCCGGGGAAACCGCAGCTACGAGGCACCGCTCCGCCTGCCCTACGTAGCGTGCCAGAGGCCTCTTGGCGATCAATGCGCTTGCTCAATTTCTTATTGACAAGCTTAATATGCCGTCAACTCGGCGCCAGGGAGCTCGGCGGACGAGAGGGCTGCTGCAAGGGCTCACCAAAAATCTTGCCGGCCTCGGCGTGTGCGGGCAGCGACATAATGACGTTGGACAGTGCGGTCAGGGCAGCCGGCTTCACAAATGCGGGCAGCTCCCTGCAGCAGGAGCAGCAGAACGGCACTGGTGACTTGCAACGCAGGCTGGCGCACAATGCCCTTCCTGTGCGTGCAACCGCAACACTTACTGCTTGATGGGCGCCTGCTTAGGCTGTGCGGCGCACAGGACCGGCCGGCGGGCCGACTGGCGAGATGCAGTGAAGGCCACAGTGGGCCGGGCCTGAGCAAGAGCCTGCATCCTTCTGTCAGCCCCTAAACAAACTGCAAAAGGAGCAGGTACCCTCTTCCTGAGGACAGTGCTGGGCCTGAGCGGCGCACTTCACCCGCGCGCGTTCTATCCGGGTGCCACGTGCCATGAAAGCCGCGCCAGCCGCAACAGCATACGCCTTGCTTCGTACAATAAACCCCTGATATGTGTCTGCACATGATCAGCGGGCATTTGGGTGCACTGTCGTCTTTGCCCTTGGAAGTGCCGTGGTTTCAGTCTCAGTTCTCGGGCGCTTTGACAAAAGCAACACCCGTTGAAAGTCATGGCAGGATGAGACTGCTTGATCGGGCCATGTAACCCGCATCCTGTGCTACCCATGCATCAGCGCTGGATAGCGGTTCGATGGCCAGCGCATGTTGGTCAGTTGGGCCGCCTCTTGTGTCCAGCACCAACAGCCCGTGGCCAGGTTGGCTTGGAACCATCTACACTTGTTTCATTTGTTTGAACTGCAAAGTAGTGAACAGCTGTTTGTCGACTTCCACGTTGGTAGGCTCGCTTCTCGGCCACTGCTTGAAGACCCACCCCCAACCAAACCATTGCGAAGAGATCACGCCTTTCCTTCACATACTCACTTTTCTCCTGTCTTCCTAGTTTTAAAGCCATCGGGCTATAGGTGTTGGTTCTGTCAGGTAATATTGATGTATCGCAGCTCACTGCAGCTATATAGCATAGCTATGCGAATGGGCACGCTGGGGTTAGTAACGAGCGGCAGAGCTGCGGTACAGCTCCGGTTGCACACCACCGCAAGCCTGCAGCTATTATTGCTCGACGTGCTGCTACCCGGCATAGGGTAGACTGCCGAGATATGATATTCATTTCTAATGTTGCTTCCACAAAAAGAGCATACCTCTAAGCATTGGTCAACCAAGTCACATTGCAAGTGCACATTGACGGGCAGCTGCCTATTGGCGTACTGCCACCGCCCATGTTCTTGCATGCATGCATCTGCAATCATCGTGACTAGTGCAGCTGCACAATCAACGTGTCGAACACACAACATGGGCAGAGGAAGGGGCCGAGGCGGTGGACGCGGCGGCCGAGGCGGGGTAAGCCTCTTGCGTCGCCCACAATATGCAGCACAGCAGCATTACCTGTCACAAGATGGTGGTTGTTGCTTGAAGTCGGTCCATCGCGCTGTTGCATGCCGCAAGGGGTGCTCGCCGGCGTGTCAACTCTGCTGCGATGTTGGAACCAACTTTGGATGCCGGAATGTGGTGGACAGATGAAGCGCAGATGAAGCGCATGTCCCAACTGTCGGCGAAGCTGGCTGTTACGCCGCCCGCTGCCGCCACCACAGCCGCCTGCTGGTCCTCGTACTGAGCCCGCCCACATGGTGCGCTGCAGAAGCGTCAGCATAGCGGCGGTGGCGGCCGGCAAGACCGCAATGTGCGCCCTCGCACCGACGCCTGGTGCACCCCACAGGACATTGAGAGCAACGGGCTGTTTGAGGAATATTACAAGGAGCAGGGTGTCTGCCCGCCAGAGGTGTTTTTGCTGCCCAGTGCCCAGCCAACTTTACTTGCTTAAGAGCTGTACCATAGCGGCAGCAAACAGTCCATGTGTAGCAACATCTGGCCAGCCAGCAACCGCCGTGCTCGAAATTTATGTGCAGCCGCCGTCCTCGTGCAGCTAACCTTTTTGCTCGCCATCTGTGCACCTCTCACCCTCGACATTCTCCCTGAGTCACACTCTCATTACCGCCTGGCAGGAGTGGGATGCCTTCATCCTGGCCCTGAAGACCCAGCTGCCCATCACATTCCGCATTAACGGCCAGGGCCAGTTTGCCGACAGGCTGCGCCAGAAGCTGGAGACCGACTTCATGGCGCAGTTCAGGGCGGCGGGGGACGAGGCGCTGGTGGTGAGATAGCACTGCGGCTGCGTGCACGCTTGTTGCACAGCAACAACGGCTTGTTGGGCACTGTGCTGTGGACGGACGAATGTTTTCCTCCCTGTGACTCACTGACCTGCGCCCCTCTCGCACAGCCGCACGTCACCCTTCAGTACGCAAAATCCCAACACTGCCTGCAGATTGACGGAGAGCCCGTGGAGGCGCCCCACCCCCTGGACTGGTACCCTGACAGGCTGGCCTGGCAAATGAACTTCTCACGCACGCAGGCACGCCCATGGTCGTGCTACGCTATGTTGTGCTGTGCTGTGCTGTGCTGTGCTGTGTGCAGCTATTGGCGCCCTTGTGTTGAAGCTCAAGCAGGCTTTTGTGCAGACCAACCAAGGTGCCCTGCCTATCCCGCTGCCCCTGCAGCTGCGCAAGCTGCCTGTGCTGGAGGCGCTGCACGAGTTCCTGAAGCGGGAAAACGAGGTGAGGCACTCTGGGATGCCAGCTCGCCTGTCTCTATCAGTGTTCTTTGACAGGTCACCAATCTGGCTCTCGATGGCGCTCAAATTCGTCAGCATTTTTAGATAACGGACTCCATGCGCCAATGCTCATCTCACTTCTTACTTGCCTCCAGTGTTACTCTGCCCTGCCTGCCCTTGCCTGCCTGCAGACTGGGTCCATCACTCGCCAGGAGGCTGTGTCCATGGTGCCGCCGCTCTTCCTGGAGGTGGAGGTGCGCAATGGGGATGGTGGGGGTGGTACCGCCATTTGTCTTATGCATGCCGTGTGTGGTATGTCGTCTTAGATGTGAGTCGTGACGGTAGGCCAAGAGATTGACTCCGGACCACAGTGGCCGAGAAGGACGGAAAGCTCACGGCACACGTTATGGCTGCTGGCGGGAGCCGCTTGCTCGCATCTCTTGCCCTTGCCATCCCTCCAATCGCCTCCCTCTCCTGCTGCCCCTGCAGCCCCACCACTGGGTGCTGGACATGTGTGCTGCCCCCGGCTCCAAGACTTTCCAGCTGCTGGAGATGCTGCATGCGGGTGGGTGCATGTGTGCAGGCCTCTGTGGTGGATGCTTGTGAATTTACAATCTGGAGACGTGGTTGGGCGGCAACCTCTGTGTGTTTTGAGGTGGATGGCTGAATGGCAGTAGTAGGGCATATGCTGGCGAGGCTGTGCAGGCTAAGTGTGATGGTAGTGGCATTGGTGCCTCACCACCACCTGTCTTGCTGCTGGCTTGGGCTGCCTTCCCCGTCATCATTACCTGCTAGTTGTTGCCCTGCTTCGTGCGCAGGCCCCGCACCCGCCACCGGCCTTGTGGTTGCCAACGACGCCGATGTGATGCGGTGCAACCTGCTGAGCCACCAGACCAAACGCATGTGCAGCCCCGCGCTGGTGGTGACAAACCATGAGGCCCAGGCCTTCCCGCTGCTGCGCAACCGGGTGCCTGGCAGCACAGAGAAGCACGTGCTCTTCGACCGCATCCTCTGCGATGTTCCCTGCTCAGGCACGTGGGCTTGTGTGCGGCCTGGTGGCTTCGGAGGTGACTTTGTCCATGGCCAAAACATTCTTTCGCTTGGCATTGGGTTTAAGGTTCAGAGGTTCATCGTTCCTTTCTGTGTGAGGAAAAACGAACCGGTGTGCATGCCTCTGAGCCAGTGCCAGGTGAAGAAGTTTGCCCGTGCGTGATGGTGCCCGGAGGTTGCCACAGGCAACTTAGCAGTGCCCTGAACAACATGCGCCCTTGTGGACCATGTGCATTACGTATATGTTGCACTTTGCTTGTCCCTTTGTGCCTGCACCCCAATGTGGCCCCTGATGTTTGCATACACGCATAGTTCATCCGCAGCGGGCCTCCTACCCGCGTTGAGGATACCTAACACCAAACGTCTTTCGCTCCTATCTGAGGCCCCGCCCACATACCTGCATGCTGCACGCTGCACCTGCCCAGCATGCATTCCTCTCCGCAAGGGGCGCTGGTCCTCTCATCTGGCTCACCCTCAGCCACCGCTGCCTGCCACAAAGTGCACTCCAGCTCCCCACCTTGGGTCTGACAGACAGACTTCTTTATCAATAGCAAATCAATATCCATTGGCCCCACACCTTGTGTGCCAGCAGGCGACGGCACGATGCGCAAGGCCCCGGACATCTGGCGGCGGTGGAGCACGTCCAGCGGCAACGGCCTGCACTCACTGCAGCTGCGCATCACGCTCAGGTGAGGGTGCAACGAGCTTGGTCAGCTGTTGGGTGACTATGTGTGTGGGTGTCTGTCTTTTTTCGGGGAACAAGCTTGGTTGCGGTACTTTTAGGATTTTTATTTTTAAGGCCCTGGGCTCTCGTCCTTATCGGTTCCTCATTTGCCGAGTTGCGTCCCCTGCCTTCTCGCCTTTCTGCGTGGCATATGCAGGGCATGTGAGCTGCTGCGTGTGGGTGGGCGCCTGGTCTACTCCACCTGCACCTTCAACCCAGTGGAGGATGAAGCCGTCGTGGCAGAGGTGGGTGCATGGGTGCTGGGCTGGCTGCTGGTTGGTGTTTTTTTCAGTCTAGGATGGGAAAATGTTCAGGCACATCAAACTTGCCAGGGTAGGCAGCCAACCAGTCGGGGGCAACTTGTGAGAAGGCTGAAAATCAGGGCGATCCCTGCCTCACCAGTCCTTTCTTTTTCTAATCCCCTCCCTCCTCCTTTGCGTCCTGCAGGTGCTGCGGCGCACCAAGGGCGCCTTTGAGCTGCTGGACATGTCTGGCCAGCTGGCGGGCCTCAAGCGCCTGCCAGGCATGCAGCGGTGGCGGGTGCGGGACCGCGAGCGCTGGTACAACAACTGGGAGGAGGCAAAGCAGGTGGGGGTGTGTGGGAGCTTGTGAGGGGTAGCAACAGGGCGCGAAGCATTCAATTAGCGGCGTGTGTGAGCAGGAGAGGCAGGTTAAGGGTTGCTATGGGAGGCGATACCGGCATAAGGCTTATACCTCTGCGCTCCGCCTTTGCTTTCTTTCTCCTGCCCGCAGGGTTACAAGTTGGACCCCACCATGTTCCCTGATGACAAGAGCGACGGCATGCCCCTGCACCGCTGCATGCGCTTCCTGCCCCACCACCAAAACACAGGCGGATTCTTTGTGGCCGTGCTGCGCAAGGTGGGCGGGTGGGTTGAGATTGCAAGGCGGCTGGACCAGGCTGGGCTGCGCCTTTTTCTGTGCCCGTTGCCCCCCGCTGCTTGCATGTATGCTTGTTCGCCTGTGCTGAGCCATGATGATGGTCACGGCATCTCGAGGCAGTGGCATTGCCCTGCTTGCCTCTTGCGTTACACGGGTATGGGTGGCCCCAGGTCACTGCTGCGCCCCTTGGGCTCTGGGCAACCGTCCGTCATTCAACCTATCCATCAGCGTTATGATCGCCCCTTTCTCCCCAGTGGGCCGCAGGTGGGTGAGCTGGAGGGCCCGTTGGCGCCAGTCAGCTTGGAACACCGCGCCACAAGAGGAGAAGAAGCTAAGGAGCAGCAGCAGCAGGAGGGGCAGGAGGAGGGGGCAGCAGAGGCAGCTGGCACTGCGCAGCAGGCGGGTGCAGAGCCTATGGATTCAGAGGGGCAGCAGCATGAGCAGCTGCCCGCCGGGGAGGCAGCTGATGCACCACAGGAGGCGGCAGCAGCCGAGGCAGAGGAGGAGCAGGCTGGTGAGGCGCCAGGGGAGGCTGCCGGTGAGGATGGTGCTGATGCCGCCGCGGCAGCAGGCACTGCAGCTGAGGACGGCGAGAATGCAGGCAATGGGGCGGATGAGGGTGCCGGCAAGGAGGGCGGCCAGGCCAAGGCCAAGGGTTGGTGGCAGCGTAAGCGTGAGGCTGAGATGGCTGCTGAGCTGGCCAAGGGCCTGCCCGAGTGGGGCATACGCGGCGGCGGCGGTCGCAACCGAGAGGTGGGCACCCTGCCTGCGCTGGCGGGGCGCATAGCAGTGGCCCTTCCGCCATGCTGGCACCTCTGCTGCGCAACAACCCTTGGCTCTTTTTTGCCCCATTTCTACCTGTGTATTCACTTGTGTTTAGTGCTTCTCTGCCTGCAATCCCATGCTGCTGACAGCCGCCACTGCATGCCTGTCTGCCGGTGCTGTTGTTTACTATGTGTGCATCTGCCAACCACAGGGGCATCTGCCGACGTGCCTGCCTGTGTTATGCTACCGTGCAGGGTGGCGGCAAGTTCCGAGGCATTGACCCCATTGTCCCCTATGTCGACTCCCAGCAGCTGTTAGCCATTCGCTCCTTTTACGGCCTCAGCCCAGACTGCCCCGTGCCGCACGCGCTGGTGAATTGCATACCTGACTTCCTTGCTCGCTTGTTTTGGCAATGAGGTGGCGGGTGTTGGGAGGGATGGGAGGATAGATTGGGCGCACGAAAGCCCGGAGGCCGGCCTGTGGGATGGCACAACCATCAGCCCCAGCTGGATACCACCAGGGTTATCAACCAACAAATGGTGTAACTGCACCCCACATTCATTTTAAAATACAAACTTATCTAATGATCAACCACCCAACCGACCAGCCACCGTAAGCCTACCCTCCAAGTGGTGTCATGTGTTAACCGTACGAGGTTTTGCCCCGGCGGCCCCATTGCAGATTGCGCGGTCCACGGACGCGCGCCCCAAGAAGCTTCAGTACGTCAGCGAGGCGGTCAAGCTGCTGCTGCGGCTGGACGCCAAGGAACACCTCAAGATCATCGGAGCGGGGGTCAAGATCCTGGAGCGCCAGGACAGCAAGGTGGGGGGGCTAATCTGGTCTGGGTAAGACGGGGCAGAACGGGCGGTGGTTGGTGCACAATGGCGGCTATGGCGGGCATCTGTGATCATGCAATGCCCGATGTTGCTCGTTAAAGGATCCTGGCTTCCGTGCAAGTGCTGTTCACGTTTCATCCCTCCCACCCTATACCGGAGTTCTCCTCACTGTCCTGCCTACATCTGTCCCCGTCCCATGCTGCTTGGGTCTGCAGGACGGCCTGGTTCCCTGCCTGTACCGCTTTGCCCAGGACGGGCTGCCTGTACTGCTGCCCCACGTCACCAAGCAGCGCTTCCACCCCACCGTGCAAGAGATGCTGGCGCTGCTGCAGTACAGGTGGGTGGGTACATGGCGGGTGAGCGGCAAGGGGCGCGTCCGCGTGGATGGATGGGCGGGCAGTGCAATTGGGGTGGTGGGGGGTGGTGGTGGTGGTGGTGGGGGCGATCTACTCAGATCTCCTGGGGTGCACCAAACAATACGTCTTGAGGCTATTGCAGATGGACACGCCCTCCTGTCTGCTTGCACGCCTGTTGTTTGCCAGCCAGGACTGTGCCAGGCCCACCAGTGGCATATGCGATCCTGTGTGCCCTCACAACTGGTGCATGTGTCCTGCAGGTCTGTGGCGCTGCCTGAGGGCTTCCGCATGCACATCACCAAGGGCAAGGTGCAGGGGCAGGAGGGGCAGGCAGCGGCGGCAACCAACGACACCGCGGTGCCTGATGAGGGGGCCCCAGAGGGGCCCGCTGGAGAGCCCACTGGCCAGACTGCGGAGCAGCAGACGAAGCAGGAACAAGAGGCAGAGGAAGGGGCAGATGCACCGCAACAGCAGCAGCAGCAGAAGCAGCCAGATGTGGGTGGCTCTACCGCTGCCCCTGCTGCTGCGTCTGCGGCGGCACCAGCGGGGACTGCCGACCCCAAGCAGCAGCAGCAGCAGCGGCAGCATGGACGGTTCACGCTGAGCGACCCCCAGACGCTGGAGGAGCTGCGGGATGTGGCCATGGGGTGCTGTGTGGCCCTGCTGCGGCCCCAGGATGTCACTGAGCTGGGGCTGGAGGCGGAGGGGGGCCAGGGTGAGCCTGAGAGGGTAGTTGCCTGATAGGGGCGTGATAGCCTCGTGAATGGCGGGCCTAGAGCGGCCGCCCGTGGCTGGCGGCAGGCTTTGGAGAAGGGTCATGAGGTTGCCGTGAACAGTTGCAGTCGAGTCCCTCCTCACATCAGTTCATATGGATAAGGTATTCAACCAGTGTCCCCAGCAACGCCCTTCTCACGCTTCTTCCACATGTTTACCACGCAGGCGCAGAGAGTGGGCTGGCTTCAGCGGCGCCGCTGGCGGTGGCGTGCTGGCGCGGGCGGGGCACCCTGAATGTGCTGGTGTCTAAGCAGGAGGCAGCACAGATGGTGGAGAAGATCAGGGAGGCTCAGTCCAATGCTGCTGCGGTGGCAACAGCGGGGGCGGAAGCCACGGCGGCAGGGGAAGGAGGGATGAAAGGCGAGCAGCCTGGCGAGACGGTGGCTGCATAGGCTGGTTAGCTGACCCTTGCCAACGTATTAGTAGTCACGTTTGTTTATGTAATGATGCAAGCAGCTGCACCACCAACTTCCTAAGATTCTAGAAAGGTCTGCGAATTTGGAGGGAAACAATCAGATAAGTGGCATGTTGAGATACTTCGCTGCTGTCGCTGGGTGGCGGCGCAGGGCCAGGGCAGCAATATGAGTTTTCATAAAACCTCATGGGCTAGACCCCCATGCAATAGCAGGGTTGAGTTATTAAAATACACGCAAGTTGGCCAGAATGATCAACAGAGCGGTATCCGCGACGGGCGGCCACAGGTGCGTGGGTTTTCAGCCAGCGCGCGCATTGCCCCATCACATCAACGAACGATCCAACATTACCAGCAAGAAAAGAAACACCAGCCCGCGTAGGCATCGTTGCAGGGTTCTGGCGGCACCCACGCAGGCGGCGGCTTCTTCACCACAGCGGGTTTGGAGACAACCATGTGCATCCCCACAGCAATTGAGGCAGCCTACGCGGTGCAAAACCGGATCAGCACCCAATGCCAGCAACATCTCAGCAGCGGGTGCGCAGCAGGAGGCAGAGGCAGAGGGCAGGAGCACCACCGCCACCATAAACAGCGGCAGCACCATCAGCGCTTCGCCCTTGGACCCTCTTGATCCCTCAACCCCTCATTTTTCAGACCTGCCCCTGGACCGCAGCGGCGGCCTGCGCAAGGAGGAGGAGCGCCTGGAGGCGCTGCTGGCTGCACCCACCAGCCGGGTGCTGCTGCTGCACCAGCATCGGCTGCTGGCGGCGGCAGCTCATGCGCCCGAAGCATCAGCGCCTGGACTCAACAACAGCAGCGGCACCGGCACCAGCAGCCATGACATTTCCGTCATGAGCAGCCACAGTGGCCTGGTGCTGCATCCACACAGCTTTGCGCCACCTGGGACATTAGCGCCTGATGGCGGCGAGCCACGCTGGGTGCCCCTTGTGGTTTCTGCACCAGATCTGAGGGCCGCTATGCCCCCCGGCTTGCAACAGCAGGCAGAGTTTGTGTTCTTAGGAATGGATGGCAAGGGGTCGGCTGTGTTTGCTGCTCAAGCGCCGCAGCATCTCCTGCACCTCCTGCCTCCGCTGCCGCCCCCAAAACGCAGCAGTAAGGACCGTGCTAGCAGCAGCAGCTCTCACAGCCAAACGGTGGCTGCCGCCGACAGCCATCAGTCTGTAGCAACACCACCAGGTGCCAGCCCAGCAGCTGCAGCAGGCCAAGGGCCCGAGGACAGCAGCAAGGCAGCGCCGCCTGCAACTGAGGGCTGGTGGGTGGATGTGAGGCGGCAGGGGCAGGCCATGACTGGCCCAGATGCCGCGGTAGCTGCCCTGGCGGCAGGGCTAGTGCAATGGCACGCCAGCGCGGCGTTCTGCAGCAGCACGGGATCAAGGACGGTGCGTGGCGGCAGGATGTTGCAGGGCGCCTCTTGCCATGTGTTGCTCTGCTTGCCTTCATGCTGAGCACTGTGTTGTGTCAGTGCAATCAACCACTCCATCATGCCTGCTTAAATGCCTGCTAGCTCACCAACACTGGCCTCACAATCCCGGTGTACCACCGTCGCCCATGCAGCAAGCCAGCAACGGCGGCCACTCGCGAACGGCGGAAGCGCCCGCCGGCGGCCGCACCCGCACGGTGTATCCCAGGATCGACCCGGCGGTGATCGTGGCAGTGAGGTGGGTGCTCAATAGGTGAAGATGAAACGGGTTTCCCTTTAAAAACTATGGATGCAGAGGATCCTTCCTCGTTGATTGCGTGCATTTCAACTCGCCATGGCAGTTGGGCAGCCTGTCACAGGACTGGCAGCACCCGTAGCAGCAGGGGATAGGGGCCGAGATGTGAACTGCCGCGCTCACCTGCCACACGTTTTATCAAGCCACCTCAACAGCAGTGCATGGTCAGGTGGTGATCTGCCAGCATTGCTTCCAAGGGTAGCTCAGCTGGCTTCCTCTTGCCTTGACGTCCTGCCTGCAGCTGTGGCGACTGGCTGCTGCTGGGCCGCAAGGCATCTTGGGAGGTGGGGCGCTACTCCTGTCTGGCAGGTGGGCAGGCCTTTGCTGCTACCAACAGGGCGGCAGAAAAGCTCAGCTGGCAGCACGGCTTGAACTCAGCTGAGAGATGCCTAGTTGGTTAACGTGTGTGGCTGTGTACTGCAGCTGAGGTTTGCCTAGTTGCAAAAGTGTGAAGGTGTTGACTGCCTGGCTGCAGGATTTGCGGAGTTGGGTGAGACGCTGGAGCAAGCCGTGGGGCGGGAGGTGATAGAAGAGTCAGGTGGGTGGCTGGCAGCCGCGCTGGGTAGCTGGCTGTCTCAAGGCCGGTTGGCTGGGTAAATGTGTAGGGGTGTATGTACGCTCATGGGTTCGGAGGTTTGTATTTGTTGCAGTTGCTTTAGCGCAACAGGCAGGAAGTGCAGGAGGGTGCTTATCACTGTGATGTCAGCTATGTGTCATGCCACAGCAGCAGTCATTGATGACCAAGACACAAACGTCCACTGAGAATCCTCCCTCAAAGCTGGCATGCCATCTGATACATACCATCCCACACCTCCCACTGCAGGGGTGGCTGTGGACCTGCGCAGCGTGAGGTACCATTCCAGCCAGCCCTGGCCCTTCCCTCAGTCGCTCATGATCGGGTTTACAGCGGAGGCGGCCATAGACACAGCGGGAGCGGCAGCAGGGGCCGCAATAGGAGCGGTGCCGGCTCAACATCAGGACAGCGGTAGCACCAGCTCTGCTGGGGATCAATCTCTGTCATCACCTGCTGTGGTGGCACCAAGGCAGCGGGGTCTGGCGCTGCTGTCGGGCCCCGCCGTGGTGGCGGCCCGGGAGGTCGGGCTGCTGCCTGCGGAGGCGGAGCGCTACCTCCTGCCAGTGCTGCCGCCGGTCAAGGTGCTTGCAGCCTGCCTCCTTGTTGCATCTAGCTGTGCTGGTAATGAGTCAGCACTATAAGCAGAGCAGCAGGTTTTGGTGGCATTATGAGTGTATGCACATTTGACGACTACCGTTGTCCCTTGCCAGCCTCCAGCCTGTATGCAGACTCCTGCCACCCACACACACGCTGGGCCTATGCAGGGGCACAACTTTTTATTGCTACTTTGCTGCTGCTGGCGGCGCCCCTCGATCTTTTCCACCCCAAGTCAACTGCTGCAGGTTGACCCCCGAGAGCTGGAAGACGCCCGCTGGTTCCACGCAGACTGGCTGGCGGCGGCGCTGGCTGGCGGCGGTCCCCCTGCCGTTGTGCGCAGCGGCAGCGGCAGCAGCGGAAGCCCCGACAGCAGCGCCAGCTTCCGCATTCCTGGCAAGTATGCTCTGGCCCACAGCATTATCACCAGCTGGCTGCGGGAGACGCAGCAGCGGCGGCGACAGCGGGCAACCATACTTTCGGCAGGCAGTGTGGGAGGCGCTGCTATGGCGGAGGTGGATCTTGCAGCGGAGGCGGCGCTTGCATCTGTGCCGGATGTGTGCATTGACGAGGGTTCCTTCAAATACGTGCTGCTGCGCCTCAGCACTCCCGATGGTGAGTGGCAAAGGCGTGTGAGGCAACAGCAGTGCTGATACATTGCACCTGAGTGCCAATGCCGCCTCACCTTCACATGGATGCATGGCACTCCCCCTGTCCAGCACACGCTGCTGTTGCTCTATTACATGTTAACAGCGTGCTGCAGTCACACCGGTTCGCATGCTCCTCTGTACCTGTGATCTATTCCTGCTTGCACCCGATCCGGACTGTACCCTACCACCCCTCATCTGCACCACACACCCAGCTGCGCCTCTTTACCCCCACGCTGCTCCATCTCCTCCTTGCAATGAATTCCTCCCTTCCCCCGCTGTGCCGCACTTTCCTCCCCACAGGCCTCCACAGCAAGCTGCTGGTGCGTGGCGACAGCCGGGCCGCCTACCACAACCACATCATGCAGGTCACAGCGGCAGAGGTGCGGGCAGCAGCCCCCGAAGCGGGCCTAGTACTGGACACCGTAGGCGGCGGCAGGATTGAGCACTACAGCCAACAGCGCACCTTGAGCATTTTTGGATTCTCATCCGCATTCGGCCAGGCACCGCACGATGTGACGGCGGCGCTGCTACGGCGCTGGCTGCCCCTGCACGACCTGGCGGTGTCCTACCAGGGCTACTGAGGCACAGCTGCCTGGTGGGCTGGCCAGGCCGGCCTACACTGGCTGCATAGCTCGCAGCCGCCTTACGATTTGGTTGTGAGCAGCAGTGAGCCAGAGGTAGCTAGCTGCACTGGGGTTGTGTCATGCTTGGCCATTCTGCGATAACCTGCCTACCTAGTCAGCATGGGAGCCCCAAGCCATGTGCCCCTCCTCGCAGCTGAGCCAGCCAAGTTGCTCCCTCTGTGCTTCCCAGCACTGATCAAGAGGAACATCAACCCCCCGAGCTCCGTGTAAGGGGCTTGCACCAAGAGGAAGGGGGCGGCAGGGATCACAAGCGAGGGCATGTCCAGACTTTACAGGCAAAGCGAAACAGAATGAAGCACACCAGAAAGCTCGGCAGTCCAAAGGAGAAGCAGAGGGCCTTTGGCAGGTGTTGAAATTGTCATCAGATGAAATGGAAGAAGTTATTGGTGAAGCGGTATGATGAAAGGGAGTCAGCCGAGGATGATGTGTGCTGAACATGGCTACCATCAACACATAACAAGCATCCCGCGGCCCATGCTGCCGCGCGCTCTGCTTGCAGCTCCTGCTGCTGGTGGACACCGCTTATGCCACCACGTGCCCCGGTGGCAAAGCACTGGCCAGCGTGCCGCCCCGCAGCCAGGCCTCGAGCTCCGCTTGCAGGGTGCCCAGCCATGTGATCAGCCTGAGCGCCGCCATGCGCACCTCCACTGCCGCCAGGTCAGCGGTGACGGCCAGGCGGGACAGCAGGCCGGGGTGGTGGCGTAGGCGGTGGCGGGCCAGGGCGCGTGAGCTCTCACGTGCGGTGATGGCAAAGGAGTTGACGGGGCACCCCAACGCCAAGTCAACAGCCCTGCGTTCATTGGTTAGTCAGCCAGCCAGCACGTGGGTTGGAAGTGAAACGGTGAAGCGAAAAGTTGAATATGGTTGGGGGTTGGGGTGGGTAGTTGAGGAAGCATTGGAACCCCGGAGCGTGATAGGAGAAGGCACTAAGAACCGACTGCCGCCTTGCACACTCGCAACATTTGCCCATCCACAGTTCAACCTACCCCGAATGCGCCTGGCAGCGAGGGCCAAAGAATTTCCTCGCAAGCTATGCATCTTAAGAGCCCTGTGCCCCTGCCTGCCCACCCACCTTAGGCAGTCATTTGTCTTGAGGAGCAGCAGCAGGGGGCGTGGCATGCGGCGCAACAGGTCGCCAATCTCCTTTGCATACTGAGCCGCATAGCCCTGTAAGCGCTCACGCTCCTCAGCCGTGTTGCGCAGCCTCAAGCGCTCGGTGGACTGCGGCAGGCAGCAGGTCAGGGCAGGGCACGGTCAAGGGCAGGCCAGGTGAGGTGAAGGTGGGTTGACAACAAGGATATGCGTGTGTACCTCGGTGGGCAAGGATGAGCGGCACTGCCCCACCCCTGCGTGACTGCCCGCTGTGCAGCACAGCACTACCTCCCTTACAAACCTACACTCTCCCAGCCACTTAACCGTGAGCAGCCATTGGGGATGTGCCTTTGCTCTTTCCCGCCTCTGGCCGCCTGCCTCACCTCCTTCTTGGTGATCTCCTCCCAGGGCCGCTGAGTCAGCATGCCGGCAAACAGCGGCACAGCGTCCCCGGCGTTCATGGCCTCGCTGTGCCGCCGTATACCATCCACGTCTGCAGGTGTGGTGTGTGTGTGTGTGGGGGGGGGGGGGGGNGGGGGGCGCGCGCGCGGGGGCGATGGGTGGTTTGGTGGCGGAGGGTAGCGGGTAGCAAATGGCAAGCGGTGTCAGCATGTGCTGATGTGGGTTGCGGCGTAGTGATTGAATGCGAAGCCCACACCGGGGAGCTCATCCCACAGCACTGCATAGTGCAGCGTGCACATACCAGGCATGGCCATATCATCTGACCCCCATATCCACAAACAACAGACAGCCCAACTTGCCCCGCCGCAAACGCCACCAAGGTACGCTACCACCTGCCCGAACTGCAACCACCACCGAGCACCACTGCAACCTTGAAACAGCCCCACCTGCAAACACCAAGGAGTGCCAGAGCCCGGCATACTCCAGCCTGAAATCGTCGCTAAGGCGGCGGTACAGCCCGTGGTCAAGCAGTACAACCTGCCACTTGCCCCGCGGCCGCACACCGCCATCACCACCCTGCCATTGTGGGCCAGGCTGGTTGTCGGGACTGCTGCTGCTGCTGCTGCTGTTGCTGCTAGTACTAGCAATGGTGCTACCACTGCTGCTGGTGTTGGTGCTTGCATTGCTATTGCCAGTGCTGCGGGGTGGTGAGGCTGGCGTGCGGCGGACCAACAGGTTGGCAGCGTGCGGGTCTGCGCACGAGGAGGGCAGCAGTCAGACGCAAGTTAAGCTTTCGGTTGACAAAGCCACAGGCAAAGTCAAGAGCCGGCACAAGAGCACAACAGGTTGGGGGCTTGCATGCACCCTGTACTGCGGCGCACTTGCAGAGCATGTGTGACAACAGAAAACGCTGCAATCCCACCCACCGCAGTGCACGTCCCCGTGTGTGAAGATCATTTCGTTGAACGCCTCCCCAATCAGGCGGGACACCTCCCCCGGTTGTGCCCCCAGCCTTTTCAACCCCTCAGCATCGGTCACCTTCACGCCTGCAGCACAGTCGACAGGCGACAGGCAAGAGGGAAGAGGCAGGAAGGGGAGGTCAATTGGGTGAAAGATTGCCCCACAGGAGGGGCTGCGTCATCAGCCAGCGAAAGGCAGCCAGCCACCCACTCAGCCAGCCACTCATCCAACTCCGCAAGCAGTCTCGGTCCTCCCTTCAGCCAGACCCCTGTCCCTGTCCCTGTCCCTGTCCCTGTCCCTGTCCCCGTCCCTGTCCCGTCCTGCAAACACCCCCTCACCC
>JAAMXP010001413.1:2023-15292 GCA_019693395.1 Ettlia oleoabundans | reverse complement strand
CCCCGACAACGGCTGGCTGCACACGATTACAATACAGGTGGACTGCATGCGCTCCCAGCACGCAAGTAAGCGCTTGGCTGTGGGAAGCTCAGCGCGCACCCCTACTGCAGGCTTTGCTAGCCAGCTACCGGCAAGCCTTAAGGTTTGAGATGGATCTGCCTATGGCACTGCTGCCTTCCAGTATCGCCTGCCTGGAGGCAGTAGCCCCGTACTCCAGGCAGTGCTGGCCCTCTTCCTCCTCACAACGATTGTACTGCCACAAGCGCTGCCCCGTACCTTCCACCTGCATCACATGCTTCCTGTGCTGGCTGGCCGCAATCTGGACCCAGCTGTTGCCCCAACGCTGCTGGAAAGAATCATGGAACTGTTCATCACCGCAAACCTCCTCCTCCAGGCAGGACAAGTGGCAGGACAAATGGCAGGACAAGTGGCAGGACAAGGGCAACAAACTGTGTTTATGCCCAACCTGTCCACTCTGCTGGCTGCCAGCGGCAATGGCACATGCCTCGCTGCCAGCCGTGCATCTGTCCAGCCTGAGCCAAACCTAGCCGACTGCTGGAGCAGCGCCCTTGGTCAGACAAGTTTGGCGCGCTGCGACGACATGGCGATGATGTCCTGCCTCGTCCGCCTTCCCTCCCTTGTCCTGCAGTGCTGTGTGGTGTATGCCCTGGCTCCCAGTGTGATCCATGCCTACCAGGTGTTCCGAGCGGAGGAAGATCTGTGGTGGTGAGTGCCACTACAATGGCGCACAGGGTGGTGCTGATGTTGGTTCTTCATTGCATGCTTTTTTCAAGCCGCACACAAGATGCTGTGCAACATAAACGCGTACTACTGCCTGACTTGCTTGAAAGGCAGGCTGTCCACAATTCTGCGCATGCTTGAGCGACCTGGGCGTCTGCCAAACTGGGAGCGCGCTAACGCGCCACCAGCCGCCCAAGCCTACTATGCCCTGCCCGTCTCAGCCAGCCTCAAGTACGTGGCAGTACCTTAGATCAACAGCGGCTGCCGCTCGTGCTGGGCCTGCCATATGCTTGTTGCATCCTTTGGATGCATGCCGGTGCCGTACTTGGCGGTCCCCGCTTGCTGCAGCAACAATTAATAGCTCAAATGGTTCCTTCCGCTGTACTGTACGATTGTCTTCTGTAGTGCACAACCTACTTCTTTCCACCTTACAAAGTAACTGCATGACCTTTGTGTCGCCATAGCTGCAGGGATGTGTTCCTCAGGATGCTGGCTGATGAGGTTGGCATCCGCCACATCCACCGCCAGCTGGCCAAGCTGAAGCCAGGCACCCCTACTCCCGCAGTGGCCGTGAGCCAGTTCTGCGGCATCTCAGGCTGCGTCATGTAAAAGGCAACAACAAACTGACAACACAGCAAAAATACTCTGACCAGCAAGGCAGCAGAGTAGAGTGGGACAGGCATCTTGCTTGACATAGGTTTTGATGATTGGACGCGGCGAGAGCAGGCGCCACAGCCTGAAACACGGCAGGTTGCTGATACAGCAGTTCAGCAATCTGAAAGCAACATGCTTGTTGAAAGGACAGAACAAGGGCTAGTCCAGCTATGCATGCTTTCATTTCCGCAGGCACACATCCTGCCAGGCATTAGTTCAGGATCACATCAGCATGAAAGAAATAGAATAGCGCTAAGCTGTGGCGTGCATCAGGCTGTGCTGATGAGGGCCAGCAGGGATGGCTTTAAGAGTTGTGGCCAGCGACAACTGCTGTGCATACCACCTAATAAGACGTTCTTGGGTCAAAAAAGCATCATCTTTCCTGACAACCGCCAGCGTGCATCTTTGCCATAATTTCCACAACACATGAAAGGTCTTGAGACAGTGCAGACTGTGCTTGTTCTCATCCTTGAACCAAGGTCTCGGTTTCTCTTCTTCAGGCTCGAATCGTGAAGCTTCCTTCCAGTGATCCTTTCTTCCAGTGATCCTTTAATTAGTGCATCTGGTGCTGGTGCCGCTGCTGCTTGAGGGGCTCCAGGCCAGGGTGCGGCGGGTCGGGCTGCTTGCTGTAGTTGGCACGGTACTGCTCCATCTCTGCAGCGGTACAGGTCAAGCCAGGGAGCAGGCGGTACAAATCAACAGCATGAGCACTACAGGCCAGTGCCAACCATTCGCCAGGAGGATGCTGAACATGCAGCTCCAACAGCAGGGCGCAAGACAGACAGCAGGTGCACGCCAGCGGCGGGTGTGTGGGAGGACTGCCCAGTTGTTGCGCAAATCCCAACAGCATGGCACATGTGCTGGCAGCGCCTGAATAAAGGGACAGGCTACACTTGAACTAAGCACGCCGCAATTTGGTACCAGCAACAGCTGCTTGGCGGGACATTCACGCATGCACCCACCCTTGTCAGTAAGCATTGCTGAGTCTAGCTGCTGCTCAATGGCGGCACGGTCCATGCTGGCGCCGATGAACACAATCTCCTGCACGTGCAACCAACAGAACGAAAGACTACGCCCTAAGGCGTGGGTTGCGGAAGCCAGCAGAGGAAACGGCCTGCCCAGCCTTGGCCGGAGCAGGCCGCCTCTGGCTGGCTACCATTTCGCGCAACCAACAACAGACTATCCCGGCATTTTCAATGACAGTGTTTTGCCATTTGCCATGGGGCAAAGGGCAAAGGACCAAGGGCAGGACAGAAAAAGGATATCAAGCTGGCTGACTGGCTGGCTAGCAACGATGAACACACAGATAATGGGCATGACAGGTGGCAGACATCATGAAGAACCAAGGAAATGGTAGAAACCATAAAGGACGGACACACAACACAGCCATAACAACCTACTCTGTTGGTACACTTCCACATGCTGCAGTTGTGTTTGCACAGGGATGCGATATCCGTAACAGGGCAGAACCTAGCACTAGCAGTAAAAAGAGTCGCATGCGTACCTGCCGCCTGTCGCCGTAGTCACCCGCCACGTCAAAATCCGCCAAGATCACGCCCTGCTGCCCTTCGTTTTCAGGCCAGTCGGACTCGGGCACCGCCGACCACCTGCAAAGCAGCAGTGTAAAGTTAGACGCCCAACAACAGGTGGCAATTTTAAGGTCTGCAGCATGGTGGCAATCTGGGGAGGTTTGGCTGGCACCGGAGGCACAGACGAAGTCAACAAATGGTATATCTTGCACCACGGCGTGGTATGGTGTAGGAGCCTGACTGCCCCACATCGGTCAGAAGCCCAGCAGCAAAATTGGATACCCTTGTGCCACCACAGGCACCACCACTGCCAGTCCGCCGCTGCCTTCACTCCTGCACAACCAGTGCAAATACTTCTTGTACTCAATAACGTATAGATCCAGGCACGCACCACTCGCCCTCGTCGCGGATCTCAAAGTGCTGCCCAGCGTGGCTCCAGTAGAATGCGGTGGTGTGTGAATTGGCTATCCACATGAAGCCCTTGGAGCGAAGCACCGTCTTGATGGGAGAGGCGCCTGCGCCGGGGGTTGGGGTCGGGTGTGGGGCAGGGGGTGGGATGGCAGGGCGTCAGCACAACCAGGCAGAATGGTATTTTGTTTTGCCCAGGACCACATCCACAGCAAGTGAACCAAAAGTCTGCTGAATGTTGCAAACCTGCGGCAGCTGGGGTTTCCGAAGAACAGAAACAGCTATGTCCGCCATTAGAGCAGGGCAAACCAGCGGCAGCCGTAGGCATTGGTCTGACATTGAGCCTCACCCAGCTCAGGCGCGGAGTCGCCGATGGCCTTGTTGTGGGACACTGGCATCCAGCGTAGCACCAAGTCCTTCAGCCTGCATGTGGACAGATTGCGCACACCAGTGTTGAAATTTGGGTTGAAACTTTCAAAAAACATGTGTAGTTGTACCTCAAGATGTGGTTATCAGGCTTGTTCCGGGACACTGGCATCCAACGCAGCACCAGATCCTTCAGACTGCACGTTCGCATATATCCCATCACAAGTAATTTTGGCTCTACTGTTTGAGCTAAGCTGCCTAGCTGAAGGTGACCCAGGGACAGGGTAGCAGAAGGCACAGGACGTGCGCGCCCTATACCCTGGGACAATGCCGGTGCAGGCACGTTCCATCCGTTTCAATGCCCAGCCCTTAGGCTAACACACCGGCTGAGGCCCTTTTAAGACCATCTTTGTTTGACTGGATTTCAGCAACCTACACCACAGCCCCTTGCACCCACCCACCCCTGAAGCCTGTGCTCAGCCAGCAGCCAGCCACCCAGCCCTTTGCCCAACCAGCCAGCAAACCAACTTACCGCTGTGGGTGGAACGGCCGTCGCCGAGAGTACACAAAGCTCTTGATGCCAAAGCGGCTGGCGGCGGTGGTTTCATGCCGCTCCCGCTTCTTTCCATGGTTGTGGTCGTGGTCGTGGTGGTTGTGGACATGTCCTGCACGCGACACATCACCAGGGCGCAGTCAGCACAAGAGTGTTGCACTGGCAAACTCACAACAAACTATAAGGCATGGGGCGACACAAGAAAACACTGCAGTTGAGGCGTTTCACCAAGTGGCTGGCACGTTAGGCAAGCCGGCAATGAAGCAAGCATGACATGAGGGTTGGAAGCCTGCCAGCAGGCACCAACAAATGCGTTGACTGTCGTGTCGCGATACACGCGCTTGTGGTCTTCCTCACCTTCATGGTTGTGCTCATGGCCGTCGTCGTGTTTGTGATCGTGGTGGTGGTGGTGCTCCTTGTCATGCGCATGTGCGTGCTCATGCTCCCCATGTTCGTGTTTATGCCCATGCCCATGCCCCTCCTCGCTGCTGTGGTTGTGGTGGCTGTGGTCGTGGTCATGCTTGTGGTGGTGCTCACCATGCTCTGCTGCTGCTCCACCATCCGCCTCCATTGCCACCGCCCCCTGTTCCTCTGCTTCCAGAGTCTTGGCGGCGGCAACTGCCCCCCTGTGAGGAGCAGAAGCAAGGTACAGGGGAACAGAAAAGATGGAGCAAACGTAGCTTGAAAGGCGCCCTGTAGACTGGGGTGCTGCAGCAGCACAGGTTGGATCTTTGAAAAGGAAGCAAAGAAGGCATTGCTCCCGCGCAACCAAATTGTGCCAAAAAGGCCGGGGTTGGGTCGGTTTGGGCTACATGGCCCCCAACTGTTGCTGCCGGCCATAAACAGGAGTCATGTACACTTCCCTGGGAGCAATTGACGTCCATAAACAACAGCAGCAGCACGCACCGCAGCAGCAGCAGCAATTGCAGAAGGTGGGCAGGCAGTGCTGCGCATATCGCTGTCAGTCAAGTCACTGCAGCTTTACTAGGGTTGATCCCGATACCCCTAGCAACCCACCTGTGCTGCCCCTCAATATTCAGCTTTGACACCAGGGCCTGGGATTCCTTCCCAAACAGCTGATGGATGGGCACCTCTCCCTGGCTGCATCGCACCACCTGCAGGACAGCAGTACAGCCAGCGGGAGCGCCAGCAAAGATTGGTTGGTGCATGAGAGGACAAAGGCGGCGCCGAATCCAGCGTCTACACCAACCACTGGCCTCACGCTGGCTTTCTGAATCTAAGGGCTGTTGATGCAGCCAGATGTGACATTCAGGGCCCCTTACCAGCCTCTCTCCCCACCAACACAGCCCAGCAACCTCGCTAACAAGTTTACCCATGCACGCATCCATCTCCCACCCATGCTTGCCTGTGCCAGTGGGTTAAGTGAGGCTACAATAGCAGCCAGGCTATCCATGGTGGCAGCATTCATCATGTCAGCCTTGTTTAGCACCACGTAGTCGGCGACCCTGAGGCAAAGGCGGATTCCACACAGAGCAGGTGAAATTCGTAGGAACATGGTGGGAGCCACGAAGTGAGCACAAAACTAGGGTATGACGGTAGAGGCAAAGACCTAGACAAACCAAGCAATGAAAAGGGAAATACAGGATGTACAACAGCTTCTTGCTACGGTCAAAGAAAAGATGTAAATGATGATAGCCAACAACAACCATTTTAACTTGTTTATTCACACATTGTAAGATATCCAACACAGTCTACTCACTCTATCTGCTCCACCAGCAGGTCCACCACAGGCCTCAGCCCGCCGCCCTCCCCCAGGTCTGGGCGTGCCGCCATGCTGGCGCGGGAGGAGTAGTCCTGGATGAATGTGTGGCTATCCACGACTGCGCAGATGAAGCGGCGGAAGGAGGCGAAGGGTCAGGCAGGGTCATGCAGGGCATTGGAATGCAGTTGGTGGAGGTTGTCGGGCCCCATAAAATGGATGTGCGGCTGTCCATTTGTGGAACAGAGGGGAGAGTGTGAACCCAAGCAGGGTCACCGTTCACTTGACCACCGCCTACCCAACCAACCTGATGCAGCACCAGCACAAGCATGCCCAGATAGACATGCCTTGTGCCTCCTGTCTACTATAGGCCAACCCCAAGTACCGCCATGCCGGCTTGAAAAGAGACAACAGCCACCAGTGAACATTGCAACCCAATGTCCTACCCGGGCTGAGTAATGAAGGGTCAACACCCACCAGTGACCAGTGTGTCCAGGTAGACGCGATTCATGAGGGGGTTGCCCTCTGCAATTGCGTCGTTGAACTGGTCCCGGATGTTCTGTGGCTCAGCCACGCCGCTGTTCTCAAGGATGATCCTGTGGAAAGGGGGGAGAGGACAAAAAGGACATGAGTAGGAGGGAACGGCAGCGGAAAAAGAAGAGGCGAGGGACAGGCATAGTGGTAGCGACATGTGGGCTGGGGAGAACAGCGATATGCAGACACAGCAAGGTGATAGCAAAGACAAACAGAACATAAAAGCGCTTTCACACCACACCGTAATTTTAAACGGCTCATTTTGGGCGGGACTGCCATTGAACAAGCAGAGGACGAGGCAATGGCAAGGGGGGAGCTGCCAGCGTGTTCTCAGTAGAGCACTGCACAGCCATCAGTGCACAGAAGTGGCAATGACTCGCATCAGAGCAGCTGCTGTCAACAGGGTCCTTTCAAGGGAGGCAGCAGCACCTGTCGTACGGCACGCCGCGCTTGTCCGACAGCGACATCAGGTTTTCAAAACTGCCGAACAGCTCATCAGCAATGCTGCGGTGGGACGATGGGAGGGCAGAGGCATGAGTTGGTGATAACTGGTCATCCGATAGAGATCACCGGTTGACAAGAGCAGCGAAGGAGCGGGTAACGCAATAAGAGCCAGGGGGCGGGAGCGGGCCGGGAGCATCAGCACCAGGCGACGTCTTGCAGCTGAGCAGCGACGCAGCACCGCCAGGGACTGCCTCTGCTCTGCAAATTTGTGCGTTGCATGCTGTGCTAGGCGGCACCCGCATGCCTGGAACACCATCAGGCTGCATCTACTAACAGCAGCAGCCTTCCCCACACGCAGCGGCAGGAAACTAGTGGTGTGTGACGCAGCACCCACGTGCACTGGCGTCCGGTGTCAACTCAGTGCTGTTGACAATGCTGAGTCAACAGCAGCGTCGCCAACAACAGGTGACCACCACAATCTACACCCCATCTTTTATAAGCGCACAGGCCTGCACTCACGTGCAGCAAGCGCAGCCGTTGGCGAGCTCAATCGTGTCTGCCAGGTCAGACGTGGTGGCCTTGCTGGCAGCGCCGCTGCGGGGGCCCGCCGCTCCGCGTATGAGCTTAGCATCAATGTTGACACTGGCCACGTCGTTGACGATACAGCCGATCTTCAAGTCGGTGTTTTGCAGCACGTAGCGCAGGAGCGTGGTCTTGCCTGTGCATGGTGAAGGGTGGGAAAGGCGGGCGGGGCGAGGGCAGTAGCAAATGAGGTGGCACGCGGCGGTGATGGTAGCAAGATGCGCAGTAGGACTGCGTGACGAACCGTGAGAGCCAATTGGATTGTTCAGCACCCACCTGCGCCCAGGAAGCCGCTGAGCATCGTGACGGGCACGGGCTTCTTCTTGCCACCCCTGCAGCAACGTGCGAAGCAGCCAACGCCCGTAAGCGGCTGTAGTGGGGCGGCGGGTATCGTGGGGCGGCGGCTGCTGGCTGGCGCCAGCCCGCTGCTGCCTCCAGACAAGCAGCGGGGCTGCTTCTCGGTTGCGCAACACCGTTGTCCATAGACGTAAGCACCAGGTAGGGGCGCGGGTCCCGCTGCCTGACATGGAGGACTGGTGATTTCGCCCACACGGACGGGAATGGCGGCTTCACACCACGCAAAACTGCTGATCTTAATGCGGAGGCTGGCGGGACGCACCTTTCCGCCATTGCGCCGGCGATCACGACGAGTGTCAAAAACTACTATTGTCTACAGTCGAAGCTAGTTGCCTGCGCACTGACAAGTTCTGCGTGGGTAAGAGGGGAAGAAGAGGGTTGCACGAGTGACACGTCGACTCAAATCCCCAAATATTTTAAGTCTCCTGGGATAGCAGAGCCAGTACCCTGAGGCACACGCCTGGCGTGCTCCTGCCTGCGGAGCATGTTTGAACCAACACTGGAAGTGGAACATCAGGAGATCGCTATCGCTGTTGCTCGTTCCACACAGCACCTGGATTGACCCCTGCCGCTGATCCACTTACCAACAGTCAGCCGCGGGCCGGTCCCCTTTTTCGATACGTTTGACTCCTGTAAGTTGCGAAATGATTAACATGTGAGCGATTGGGAGGACATGGGGTGGTATGATGTCAGCACATCTGTCCACCTGCCAGCCGGACACCTGGTGGGCTACTTGCCCAGCTTGCCCAGGGCTGGTTTCACGGTGATAGTATTAAAACTCACACGTGTGTAATTAAGCAAAGCAGCCAAGGATTGAAGAACCATCAGATGCCTCGGTGACTGCACATCCACTGCTGCCGTGCCACGGGTGCCACCGTCCACTAGGGTGGCAGGCCTGCCGCCATGATCACACTCCATTGGCGGCAGCGCGATGCGTTTGTGGAACCCTGAAACACCGCGTTTCAGCAGAATGTCTGCCCAAGTAGTTTCTGCCGCGCTCGCACAAGCATGTCCCGCCTCCCGGCAGCAGCGCCTGCCAGCGTTTCCTTTCCGCTGTATGCATCGCCAGCGATCGTACAGGCTGCATGCGGAAGCCAAGCCCGAGGAGCAGCCCTCTGAACTTAGCGTATCGCAGGTTGCGGAGCGGCTTATGAGGGACCCTGAGAACGCCTCACGCTTGCAACGCGTCACCGAGGCGGCACAACGAGTTGCAGAGCTGCAGGCGGAGTCGGAGCGGTTAGCAGCGGCAGTGGCCAATGCGCAAGCCGCCAGCGCCGCTGACGCTCAGCTGCGAGAGCGGGAGGCGGAGGCAGCTGCAGCAGCCCTCATTGCAGATGCTGAGGTGGCTGCTGCGCAGAAGATGCTGCAGGCTGCACAGCTGCAGGCTGAGACACAGGACGCAGCCAGGCGCAAGTGGGCAAACGACATCAGTGAGGTGCGCCCTGGTCATTGGCTGCACCTCCTGAGCCCATCAATGTTGGTTGTTGTTTGCCAGCGGATGGCTGTCGAAGACCTCCTTGTTTGCATGCTACTGGATGCTGTGCGCTTGTTTTCGGCAGCGGCAATTTTGCCCAGCAGCCATTGCTGCTGGGTGCTCAACATGCGCTGTGAGAACGTTATTTTGGGATCTGCGGGCCTGTCAGCCAAGGAAGCTTCTTGCCTCTTCCCACTGAATGGCTAAAAGGGTGTATCCAATGTGTTCTACTACATGCGCATGCTCTTGCTGTTTGGGCTCGTGAGCTGATGCTTTGGCTCCCTCTTTTTATCCCCCTATCTCCTTGTTTTTTTCGCCAGGATGTGGAGCGACTTGAATCAGCCAAGGCCGCGGCTGCAGCTGGCGCGGCTGGGGCTCTGGCAGGCCTCCCACTCGTGGCCTCAGATGGTGTCAGCAGCGGTGCATTGGCTGCGCTGTTGGCGCTGGCGACCGCAGGGGTGGCCTCTGCCTTGCTGGGGGTCACGTACCGCTACGCTGTGCGGCAAGACCTTGGAAACACCCAGCTCAAGGTGAATATGATAATAGTAAACTGGATTCGGTGGGTGATTCCTTTCAGACAGCTGACGGGAAAGGATGTGGCGCGTATGCTATATTGTCTGGGTAACACAGTAACAGTGAAGTGTGCCCATGGGCTCGCTACAAACAGCGCTTTAGGCCACTTCTGGCTGGTTCCTGAGTTGATACGCTGGCCGTCCAATGTTTTCCTGCCTCTGGTGCTGCTGGTGCAGGCGGGCGTGGTGGCTGCGTTTGGGCTGGTGCGTGGGCTGGGCCAGGCCAATGGCATCCTGTCTTCCGGCGGCAGCGGCGACAGCAGCAGCAGCATTGCAGGGCTGGACCTCTCCCTGCCGGCGCTTGGGTCTGCAGGGCTGGCGATGGGGCAGTGCATGCTGGTGGCTGCCTTTGCAGCAACAGCAGTGGAGGTTGGGATGCAGCGGGGTTTGGTGAAGCCCTTTGGGGCCGCAGCTGCAGAGGGAGGTGAAGAGAGCGGCGCGACCGGCAGCACATGATCGCCCTTGCTCTGCCTGCTGGCCCTGTTATCTTGCGTGGGGTCCTTGTATCGTATATGTGTGGTATCTTTCGCTCTGAAACGCGCAACTCGACCACAAACTTATGCAAGTACCACTTGTCTTGACGGCGCCAAGTTTGCGCACCGAGCCCACCAAGGCCAAACAGCGAGCTACTTCCAGCGAGATGCTTGTAACGTCCAGTTGTGTGTTAGTTGATCACCACTGGGTCTAGAATAGCTTCGCTCCTCGGTGGGTTTGACACGTGTGCTGGTACTCAGGGTCTGCCGCTGTCGAGGAAGCTGCTTCTGCGCCTGCTAGGGTTGTGGACTATTGAGCCCCGACGCGGCAGGTGGGCCCTGACATCATGGCGCGCCTCTGATCAGTTGCTTTTGCGTCCCAAGTACCGTTAAACGCGTTGGTTGATGCAACTGGTTCTCATGCGGAGAGTGCTATGTGCCACGCACGGCTCCCCACGCCCTCTTGGACGCTCCTAGGCGCCCTTGGCTATTAAGTACGACATTAGCCTTCCTGTATCTTTGTCGTTTGTTGTATCGGGCTGCAAGGGAGCATAGCCCTGGCCCAGTGATGCCCTGTCGTTTCTAGGGCGCCAGAAGGGCGCGCCGATTGCTGCGAGCGGGAGTTTACTTAGGAGCAACGGATGGACTCACGAATGGCCGCAGAGGGGGCTGGAGCCCCCAAGTGTGGGTTTGTTGAACCCACTGAGGAACATCGCGAGCGCGGTCGTGGCGCTAATGGTGAGCTGCGACGCTCTTAGCTTGGCTAGATTGGGTGCACGCGAGTGGCGGGCGGGTGACCCACACAGTACACCGTGACTCGGCCGCGCCAGCCAACAACCCCGAGGGTGGGCTGTGGGTTGTGCTCATTTTGGCGGCCTTCGGTATGATGTTTGAGGTCGATAGAGTTCCTTTGGTGCTGCTGGCGGGCGGGTCAGTCTTCAGCGGATAGGGGCATGAGGCGCCGGCGGCCGAGTTTAGAGGCGTCAGCTGGTTGCGAGCCCTTTTGCAGCCTCGCTCGCGCCACCTCGCCCTCTCACATGCCAGCCCCCTCCCACTCCCTTATCTGCTGCAGATGCACCTCTTGCGTGGGATTTCGGCAGCGTCAGACCGGTGACACCACTTGCGGCGCCATTTGCGCAACCGCAAGTCCCGCGCCCCTCCCATTCGCCAGGCGCACGCGGTTCCGCTCCGCGCCGCCAGCGGCCAGGCACTGTCGGCACGCCGCCAGGCACAAGGTCCACCAGCCTTCTTAGAGCCGTGCGGACGGGCTCCACCTCGCTGACAGGCCTGTTGCGGCGTCCTGGCACGGACGGGGAGTCCGCCTTGTCAGCGGGAGCAGCGGCAGCGCCTGTGTTTGAGCTGCGTGGCGCAGCGCTCTTGCCTCCCGAGCCAGCCCGGCCTGCCACCACTGCTGCAACCGCGTCACCATCCACTCGCACCGGGCCCGCTCTGCACCAGTATTCCCAACAGAAACCCGCGCCGCCGTCCTTCACCGTCCATGCACGGGTGGGGTACCGTGCCCCCACAGCGCGCCACCAGCAGCAACAACAGCAGCAGCAGCACCCAGTAGTGGTGGCAGCACATGGACTTGCGTCGGGGACCAGCCCGCCGCTTGTAGCAGTCGCAGCACCTTCCTCATCTGGCGCCTTGAGCCTCGCGCAGCAACTGCAGATCAAGGCTGGTGCAGCCGCTGCGGCAGCTGCTGTTGGCAACGCGCCTGCGCCTGCCGCTGCCAGCGGCTCTGCTGTCACCCAGCAGCAGCAGCAGCAGCAGCAGCCACCAATGCAGCAGACATACAGCGTGCCATCAGCGCTGGCGTTGCAGCGTAGTCGCTCGCAAGCCGGTGGCGTGTTGGTGCAGACGGGAGCCCAGGGCTCCACAACCCACATCCACCAGAACCCTCTGTATACGGCTGGTAGCGAGGCATCTTCAAGCAGCCGACCACCGTCGGCGGCACCGCCACAGCAGCAGCAGCAGCAGCCAAGGATGCCGCCGCCTGTGCGTGTGGCGCCGGCGAGTGGCGGCTCCGCACCGCCGACGCCGCTAGCTGGAGCCTCGCTTGCGTCCTCTGGCGCCTCGCCACATGCGGCAACCTTGCAGGTGAGTCCCTGCTATGCCTGCCGCAGCCACGGTGCGGCCTGTGGCAAAGTGCAGCATTGTGCTCCGAATAACAGCAAACCTCCGCACCAAGCTGGGTGACTTGCATGCTGTGAAGGTGTAGAACAATTTGAAAGCGCTGATCACCCAATTAACTTTCCCCGTCCCCCTGCCCGCTTGGCTGCCTGCCTGCCTGCCTGCCTGCAGGCCGCATCCAACCTCACCATCACTAGCGACAGCCGGCCCATCAGCCCCGGCCCCTTACCCTCCATCCTCACCAGCTGCGTGCCGGCTGACGGACGCCCCATCAGCCCTCAGTGCATGGACAGCACACCGCCAACCCCAGGCTCCCATGCGCCCACAGCAGCTGCTGCCGCGGCGGCGCGCGGCGCTGTGCTGTCCCCGATCCGCAGCGCGGTGTCTTCCGCTGTAATGCAATCCCGCTCCCTCCCTGCCTCCCCCTCCCCCGCTGCTGTTGCCCTGGGATCCTCTCCAGCGGCTGCCTCTCCGGCAGGGCCTGGCGCTCCAGCAGCGGCGGCGGCGGCGGCCGCCTTCCGGCTGCCGATTTTCAACCAGGACGGGCGGCTGGTGGGCTACAAGCAGAACAGGTGAGGCGAACGGCATGGCTGGGCCAGCTTACCAACCGCTACCTCACAAACTCAAAAGCGATTGTTTGATGCATCCAGCAGCCATCGGACGGCGGCTGGCTGGCACGGGCTGCCACGGCGGTTGGGCATGGAGCAAGGATGGCTGGGAGCTTTAGCG
>JAAMXP010001412.1:0-43405 GCA_019693395.1 Ettlia oleoabundans | reverse complement strand
CCCCACCCTAGCGTGCCGACGTTCAATCTGCGGCAGGCAGCCGGTGCGCTCGTACTCCTGTCTGTATAGGCTTTGCAACCTGCTGGCACGGCTATTGTAGCTGCAGCTGGTACGCCAAAAACAGTTTGCAACTTGCTTTTCCAACCTGTGTAGCTGCATTCAAACCCTCCGCATCTTTCATTACTGCCGGCCCTTCGCTGTGTGCGGCAGAAGCTCTCTTGATAGGATTGCAGCGCCTCATTCTTTTATGCTGCCATCTTGCTCTTTAGCCAAGCATCGTGAGCATCTCGTCCTGCTTTGGCTTCACACGCTGCCTGACAGGTTTTAGCCCCCATCTGCGATGCGAGCAGCGTCCCTTCCCAACTATCGCGTTCGGCATTCTGTGGTAGAAGGGACGCTCCTTTTTGTAACACCATCATCATCCAAGCTGGCGTCACGGTTTAGCAGACACGGTTGGGAACGCCTTCCTGGCATTGTAGAACGCCAAGCCCAGAGGCGGCGTCTGCACACACAGCGCACACAGCGCTGGCACTGTTGGCATGGTTAGCGCAAGGGGCAATGCACGCTTCCGTAGGGACGATCACTTTGGTCCACGCCGGTTGAAAAGCCCGTGCCATCGTCCTAGGTAGGGTTGAGCACCTGAAGTTTGCCTGAAGGCCCGCGCAGGCGAAGTGGCGAGTTGCGCCGCCTAATCAACATACTGTAATTGTTCACAGGAACAGCTGGACTTGGCAGCATCCGCCGGCGACCTGTGAAATGAAAGCTTGTATGCAAGTCGTCGCTGGCGGAAAGCCTACAAGGTAGACCCCGCCAGTCACGTCAAAGGCTTTCTCCCCCTTTAACGCAGGTAGCCTTGGGGTAACGCAACATGAGCTCAAACCAACACTTAGCTGCGCAAGCAGAAGCACATTTGTGATGGAGGAAAGGCTTCTGGCGGTAGGAGCCATCCCGCCTGCGGAGCGCAGCCCTAAGGTGTCGGCGTTTCTGGAGGTGGTTGACCTCCGGTGCGAGTCGCAGCGCATGTTGGAGGGTTTGCCGGCCCCAAGCCAAGCTGCAGAGCTCAAACGGCAGCCGCTGGCGGCTTTGTACACAGCCCATGCGCACCTTATGTGCATCGGTGGCCAGCTTGAGCTTGGCAGCAGTTCCCCTCGTAATCACAGCAGCAGCAGCAGCAGCAGCAGCAGCGCCGCTTCCAACATCAACAACAGCAGCGTGACTGCTGACGCCACCAACACCAACAGCAGCAGTATTGACAGCTGTACCCTGTTTATGGAAGGTCTGGCTCTCATGTCCAATCCATCATGCACAGCGAGCTGGGTCCTCTAGTGGCTGGCCGCTTGCTTCACCACAGTACGTCACGTCCGCCCGCATCAAGGAGCTGCTGGCTCAGCTTCTCAGCGCAAACTGCGGCATTTCAGTGCTGCTCTGGATTGGACAAGTATCATGCACCTCCTGAACATCTACTGGACTGATGACGAGTCTATGGCCGTCTATATGCTGCTGCTGCAAATGCATACAGGAGCCGGAAGTGCGACGCCTGCAACAGCTGCATGAGCTGCAGAGCACTCTGCCACGCGTATTGCTCAGCCACGAGCAGCTGCTGGGATCGTTTGCGCTGTTTGCAGTAAGTGCAGCCCAGCACGTTCTCATGCGCCGCTCAATGTCATCCAACGCAATGAATGTGCTCATGTGAGGGGAGCTGATGCCACCGCATTATGCTGAGATGCTGCAACAGTACAAGTTGTGCAAGCGGTGGTTGACTGGATGCTGCACTCACCTATCTTAACAATCGTTTGTTGCCTGAGCTATGTGAGGTTGTGCATGAAGTGAACCGCCAACTGATGACTGTTGCAGGGTAGCAGCCAGGGTGCTGGAGCGCTTGGCTGCCGACCAGCCTGTATCTGTGAGCTGCTGGGTGCGCTTCTTGGCTGCTTCAGCTGCTCTGCAAGTAAAGGCACGCCTGGGTGCTGTTAGTTGCAGCGCTTCAGCATGCCCAAGAACATGGCTGTGATTTGTCAGCGGCCATGTGTGTGCATCAGCCAGCGCTGCAGGCACTGCCCATGACCCGTTGCGGCCAGCTGCTACCCCAGCCTCCCAGTCAGGTGATGGACTGGCTGCGGCAGGCAACACGGCTTTTCGTCGCTGCAGGCGGCTTCTGCCGCGGCTGTGGACCAGCACTGTTGAGCACACTGTGTCCCTTATACGGCAAGTTGAACCCTGGATGGAGGAGCTGGTATGCCAGGGTGGCTGCTGGCACCCACCAGATGCCGACACCTGCAGGCAGTGTGCAGAAGCAGCCGAGCAGTATTTTATGAACAGGCGTGACAACCCCAACCGCCCCATCCACTGCGATGGCTGCGGGGAGCCTGCGCCGCACGTCTGGCGATGCTCAGGATGCCGGCAGGACCAGTACTGCAGGTGCGTGAGGCAGTAGGTGGCAGTAGCAGTGTTTGATTCTGAGGAAGCAACTCAGCAAGTGCTTGAAAAGGCAGCTCTGGTGCCACCGACGCCCGTGACGATGCTTTGTAGTGCTACACTCCCTATTTGCCGTGTTGACTGTCAGACAGCGCACTGGCGGCAGCACAGAGCCATTTGCAAGGCACACCAGCGCATGGCACAAGCGCATAGCCACCAGGGCTGAATGCCTTGTGTGCTTCAGTATCTCTGCCGTTGGTCCAGACTGTATGGCAGCACCCACGCGCAGCAGTGGCAGTCACCCTGATCACCCTCTCGATCAGTTTGCAATGTCAATCGTAGGGCAATGGCCTTCGTCATTTGCCGTAAGCAGAAGTCCTACACCTTGAACCTCCACATCGAGCCACTGACACTGCACTCCCATGCCACTGATGTCTAGTGCTTAACGCATCCCCCTGACGCGCATGTGTTGATACTTGCTCTTCCTGGGCACTTAGCACAACTGCTGTAGGTTCCAAAAAGTAGATGCCACTGGTACAGTGCTGGAAGGGCTTGCAGAATGCATCCTGGAAATCCTGAGCCTCATACTGTGTCAAACAAAATGTGTGCTTATGCATTGTTACAAAAAAAGGAGCTTGCCACCGTAGCGACAGCCATCAAGGCTGCAGCAATGTTGAGAACCCAACATCAAACTTGTGAGGCGCAGCTCTTCGCAAGCCTGCACCTTTTCAACAGGGGCGATGGTGGAAAAGCTGTCTGGTCCAAGCCCATAATGCTCCTTCCAGCCGACCTTTAACCGGCGCTGTGCCGTCCACGGGAAGGGAGCAGCCCAGCATGCCAGCTCAGCGCAGGTCATCGTAGAGGCGGTCAATATCCTGGAGAGAGGGGGCAGATGCAGGGTACCGTACGATACACGGCCGGTATGTGCTAAAATTTCCAATTGCAGTTTGGCTTTCAATGTGCATGGGCGAGGGAGAATATTCCAACCCAATCCGACCCCAGCCTGGTTCGCAGGCATCCGCTGTTTCTGACGCTGACTATCATCCCCAAGGAGGCTTACCTGCCTGGATTTGCAAAGGTAGCAACCCACATGACGGCTGATCCATCCGCCACCCAGCCAAACTTCCCCACTGCCAACCAGCCACCCACCTTGTACTTCTGCATCGCCAGCTCAGAGCGGAACCGGCGTGCCGTGTCTGTCGCCACTCCCACCAGAATCAGCACGGATGTGCCCGCAAACCCGCGGAAGGCCTGCAGACCCGTCACACCCTCAACCAGGGCGGGAGCAGCAGCCAGCGCACCCAGGAACACCGAGCCTGCAAGTGGTGGGGTTTGGGGGTGGTGAGTGAGGTGTCAGCAGCCAGGAGGCTGCGGCTGACATAAAGTAGAGGTGCTTTGACACAGTTGGGCGGCATGGCACGGACTGTGCTCCACTATAAAAGAGCAAGGGTGCATGACGGGCAGCAGGTGTCTTGTTTGTGGCAAAGTGCACCCTGCACTGCAGGCCTCACAAGCTGCCAACCAGGCAGCTGTCCGACACCCGTGCTGCACTCCCTGCCTTCTACAAAGGAACGCAACCTGCACATGCCTTTCGCTCACACACACTCTACACCAGCTGACACAACAGCTCACGCCCAACCAATCAGCAAGCACCCCCCCAGGTGCAGCCCACTCACCCAGCACAGACATGCGGTCGAGCGTGCGCGTGATGTATTCCGCCGTTGCTCGGCCGGGGCGCACCCCAGGGATGGAGGCTCCCTGCCGCTTGAGCTGCTCGCTGAGGTCCTTGGGGTCGAGCTGGAGGAAGGTGTAGAGGTAGTTGAAGGCCACTATAAGCGCCACGTTGGCTGGCAGGTAGGCGGGGCCAGAGGGCGACAGCGCCCTGGCCGCCGACTCGAGGGCGGGGACGTTGGCGTAGCGTGCGAGGGCCGAGGGCAGGGCCAGCAGTGAGGAGGAGAAGATGACGGGCATCACGCCGGTGGCATTCACCTGCGGTGGTGGGAGTTGTTGCAGGGGTGGGTGAGGGGGGTGAGGGATGACAGCAGGCAGCATGCGCAACGTATCCAGAGAGCGTAGGGGGTCCAGTAGGCACTGGGCAGGCAATGAGCATCCATTTGTTGGGATTTTTAATGAAAACAAACGTTGCTGGCGTGTGTCGCTCCTGGTTGTCCGCTTGTTCTCCCCATTTATGCTGCCCTTCTCCTCGCTCACCCAACCTCGCCTGCCTATCTCATGGCCTCGCCTTATTGCCGGCGCCATGACTAGCACATTCTCACCTTGAAAGGCAGGTAGGCCTGCTGCTGCAGCGCGCCGGCGCGGTAGCGCGAGGCGTATGTGATAGGGATCTGCCTCTCCGCATCCTGCACGTACACTATGCCCAGTGTGGTCAGGAACCAGGCCAGCGCGTAGACACCCAGCGTGGAGCTGTCCTTGTCGGCTGCCTGGGTCAGCGCCGCGCCCACAGAGCTGGGCAGCGCCGAGGCGATGTTGGCAAAGATGAGGATGGAGGTGCCGTTGCCCAGCTTCAACTCGCTGATGGTGTCAGCAACCTGCGGGGAGTGAAGAGGGATTCGCGATACACGATAACGAGGTGGTCGGGCCGGGGGGGAGGCGAGGGGAGAGGAGGGGGAGAAGGTGGTACGGCAAATGGGCAAGGCACAACAAGTCCCAGGGACCTCAAGGGTTTGTTTGGTGTGTAATGCAGTGTGGGTGGGTCTGATGAGGGGGTCACCACTTGTGCCTCACTCCTGTCCCCATTTCCCAGAGGGTCAGAGGCCATGCTGCCATCCACAACAAACCGCTGTTTTGGCAGCCAAGTTGACTTTGGGCCTAACCCTTGCCCCAACCGCCTGCCTGCCAAACGTAGCTTTAGCCAGGTGCTGGAAGGCCTGGTCAGCATGTGGCATGCAACTTGCAGACTGCTCACTCACATAGACCAAGATCATGGCTCCCGTGGTGAGCAGCACCACATTCTCCGCCAGCCATCCCGCGGAGAAGTCGTCCACGTATGGGCGCAGGTACGTCAGCTGTCCCGCAGCCTGCGCCACCGCGAATAGCAGCGCCGCTAGCTTCTGGTACTGCTGGAAGCGGGCGCGGCCCTGGGGCCCCTCCTCCCGCTGCAGCTTCTTGAGGCTGGGGAAGGCAGTGGCCAGCAGCTGGAGCAGGATGGATGCGTTGATGTAGGGCACAATGCCCAGGGAGAACACCCCAACCTTGCTGATGGAACCACCTGCAACACAGTGGCAGAAATGCGGAGTGTGGAAACGGCCGACTAGAAAGCGGCGTGTTGATGTTGAGGGTACAGCGGGAAGGAGCACAGCAGAGCGGCCTGCTTGCAGGGCTGCAGGAGGCGAACTGCAACATACCACCTGTTCCCAGCACAGCACAGCGTAGCGCAGCATGGGATGGTTCATCTCCTCAACCCCCCACGAGCCACCACACTCACCCACCCTCACCCCCACACATACACCCAGCCACCCACCCACCGCTGAGTGTGTCGATGTATCCCAGGAGGCCGCCGCCCGCCATTGCCGCGCTGAAGGCCTCCACATCCACGCCCGGAAGCCGGATGTACACACCCAGCCGGCTGAACACAATCAGGCCCTGCAGGGTATTGTGCGGGCGCAGGGGTCGACAGATTGGGCAGGCAGACACAGATCAGCCCAGCGGCATTGCATCAATGTTAGCGGTCAGCATTGTCAGAAAATACTGAGCACTCCAACCGATTCCATTGACAGCAGCGCAGAGCAGCAACAGCTGCAGCCTGCCTAAATCCCACAGCTGTCTGCAAATGCTGTGCTGGTTCTTCTTCCCCCCATCCTGCAAGGCACCCAGTCGGCTTGCAAGGCCTGCTGATGGCAGCTCAAGGGCGCTAGGGGCAATCATGAGCAGGTCGGCCCCCTGCAAGTCAAGCGGCCCGAAGACTGCAATGATTAGCTGCCCTGGCTGCTTGCTGCGCACCAGCAGGATTGCCAGTTTCTTTGGGAGGTCGCCGCCGATGAAGTCCCCAAAGGTGCCGCCCTCTTGGTCTCCCGACACGCTGCTAAGACTCTGGCCCCGGCCGCGTGTCTCTGCCTGCATGCCAGACTATGTACATGAATGTTCAAAATGCTGTTGAATTTGCCCCTGGCCCATAGCCTTCTTCCTCTGCTGCCGCCACCACGCTTGTCCTGTGCAGCACACACTCGCCACACCTTGAGCACGGTCTGGTGCAGTCCCAGGGGATCCCACTGATGTGCTGTGAGTTCAACGCCGTACACAGGTGGACCCTCCTGCCGCTGCTGCCGCTGCTGTTCGCCTGCCTGCGACGGCGGTGCACCGGTCTGCGGGCCGAGCCACCGCCCCGGAACTACCGTCAGGCTGGCTGCCTGTGCCTTGACCGCCGCCCCATACCGCCTTTGTTGCGTGTAAATGCCTGCTGGCAGCAGCATCAAGGATATGGAAGGCTATGAGGAGCGCGGCGAGACAACGAGCCGAGAGCCCAACAAGAGAAGTAGCAGGAGCGGCCAGCCGGCCAATTTGCTTGCACAAATTGGTTTCACCTGCAGCTGGGACGGCCGATGCCCGTTGGAGCAGGCCTGTGGGCCGCATCGCTGGGGATGCGCGCAAGAGGACAACACGAGGCCCAGCAAATAAATACCGAGGAGTCACAATGAGCAAGAGTAGCGGGCTTCGGTACTAATATCGACAATGTACTGGAGTTCGGATAGTGCAGGGCGCGAAAAACCTCACCTGCCAGCGTGGAGCTCTGCTGTGCTGTCCTGCCTGTCAGCCCAGCAGCACGTGGCGGCGCTTGCCTGGCTGCATTGTGTCCGCAGCACTCGATCCATTGACTTGAAACTACAAACACAGTGCTGCTGGCCCGCTGGCGGCTGCAGCCCTCCTCTCCTCGCGCCCAGTCTGGTGATCGTTGCAGTCAATCAGTTCGAGCAGTCTGTAGAAAGGACTGCCGGCTATTGCCGCGCTGCTGCCTTTGAACGAGGATGGACGGCTACAGCAACGCTGGCTTGGGAGGCACTGAAGGAATGGGCAGCTTTATGGAGCTGCTCGTTCAGGAGCAGGACCCCGCCCCTCAGCAGCCTGTGCAGCAGCGGCTGGGGAGCCTGGCGCAACCAGGGCCTGGCGAAAGAGGTGAGCGCAGCAGCCGGGCAGCAGCTGGGGCCCATGCAAAGTTTGACGTGCCAGCTGGTGAAGTCGTGTGATCAAGCTTGCTCCTCCAGCCGTTCTGCAGCCTTTCTGTCTGCCCAGGCATGACTGCTTGAGCTCGCGATGCAAGCCTCGCTCAGGCCCCAAGGTTGTCGTCAAGGGCTTGCAATCGGCCTTGGTGCCCATTCTGCGCCCAAAACCCCACGCGCTTTTGCTTCACGCAGGGTCGGGTGGTGCCGCCCCGCCGCCCGCGTCCCTTCAGCAGCAGCTGCAGCCGCCACAGCAAAACCTAGTGTACTCATATCCAGGCATAGCGGCGCAGCAAACAGCCTTGCTGCCGCAGCCAGCAGCGACAACAGGCATAAGCTTGGCCAACCCACAGCAACAGCAGCAGCAGCAGCAGCAGTTATTTACCATGCTTGCAAACAGGCAAGGTGCAGCAGGCACGGCAGCCCAGCCCTCGCCGGCGCTGGCAGGGCTAGCGGGGCTGCAGAGCTCGGCTGTGCCCACTAGCCTGCCAAACATGGGTCTGCCCTACACCATGGCCGGCAACACTGGCGCGCAGGTGAGGGCACAGAAGAAGGAACAGGGTGTGGTGTGTGAAGCACCGGACAACGGTGGGCTTTCAAGCATCAGCGCTCGCAGCGGGCAGTCCCGCACTCTCATGTCAGTGCCTTGGAACATGTCTTCCTTCTCCCCAACAATAGCATGATTCAGCCTGCCTTCCCGCCTCGGACAACCTGCGCCTTATCATACATACAAATTTTTTAAGTTGTTTGCAGGGTGAGCCTCCCGCCAAACGTCAGGCCATAGACCCGCGGTTTGCGGCGGCGCAGTTCCAGCAGCAGGTGCAGGTGCAGCAGATGCCGCAGCAGTTTGGCGCGCTGCCGCCTGGCATGGCGGGCGTTATGGCGGCGACCACCAACCCGCAGCAGCAGCAGCAGCTCAGCTTGCTCATGCAGCTGCAGCGGCAGCAGCAGGTGCGCATATAACGGAGTGCAATGATGCAATGCAAAGCAATCACAGCACAGGCAGCTGGTGGGGTCGATAATGGGGCAAGAGAGATGGGGCCGGCTGTATCAGATTGTGAATGTCGCCTGCTGACGTGCTTCTGCGTCCCTGCTGCCAGCCTGGCTCCCGCTCCGTCGCAAGAGCCTGCATGCCCTGCGGTGCACGCCCCACTGGCGCACCTGCGTGCCTTTCCCACCAGGCACACCCGAGCACCCTGGCTCACCCCTTGTTTGCCAGCTGTGCCTCCCTTGGCCTAGCACCAGGCCTTTGGTGTTTGACCAGCCACCATGCTTCCTTCCTCCCTTCAGGCGCAGCTGGGCGCCCTGCCGGGAGCTGGCTTTGCGGGGGTCACACCCGCAACCCTGGCTGCCTACCAGATGCGCGTGTCTGTGGACAAGGGGCGGCAGACGGACCTGGACCATCAGTTTGTGGCTGAGGACACAAGCGCCAAGGACCACGCTGACGAGGTGATGCGGCGGTGTGAGGAGGTCACAAAGATGCTGCGCAAGACGCTGGGCAAGCACACAGATGGGGACAGGTGGGTGGTAGCTGTGGAGGTTGTGTGGCATATTGGGTGAAGTGTTGGTGATGGGGGTGTAATTGGATAAGTGAGCTGTGGGCGAGTTAAGGCAGGTGACGTGTGGATGGGTGCAGTGCTGCAATGGGTTGGTGTGGCATGTTGGTAGATGTTGTGATGAGGACATTTGGTGGTCGTGGCTGCCTGTCCTGCTCCTGGACTCATCTACAACTACCACACATCTACCAACCAGAAGTTGTTTGCAACCCGAGCAAGTCCAGTTTCCGGTTCCAATCTTCACAAATATCACGTATTGTAGGGAAAATCATTGGTGTAACAAATGCATCTGTTGTAGGGATGAACACTGCATTATATGAACGCAAAACCCCTATGTACTTGTGCTTTGTGCAGGTTTGGCGCCACCAACGATGAGGGTGAGCAGGAGTACCAGCAGGTGGAGCAGCCGCAGATGATAGAGGCATGCGGGGACACTGCGCGCTACCTCAAGCCATACCAGCTGGTGAGGCAGCCTGGGGCCAGCGTAAGGCAGGGGTGTGTGGTGGCAGCCGAGAGGATGAAGCAGGATGGATTGGGTGGCTCACGTGCGGATGGAGAGCCAGGCGATTGCCGGCAGGGCGTTGGTGGTGGTGGTTAAGTGGCTGCCTGGAGACAGGGCTGTTGGTGGGACTACAATGCCGAGGCAAGCATGTACCAGGTGGCCTGTCCGAGGTTTAACACAACAACTTTCTACTGCTGTGAAAACAATTTTTCCCCTTTGCTTGTCCAGGTTGGCATCAACTTTTTGCTGCTGCTGTACCGCTCCAAGGTTAGCGGTGCCATCTTGGCGGACGAGATGGGGCTGGGCAAGACGGCGCAGCTCATCACTTACCTGGGTGAGGAACGCCGCTGGTCTGCATGGTTGAGGGCGCCCGTGGTGCGGTGATGGCGATGGCAGCCGCTCTTTGACTACACAAAGGGAGGTTCGCTGACAGGGTATCTTCTTGTGGTGGTGCCTGAACTGTTTAAGCAGTGCAGGGGCAAACAACAGTGCAGCACAGCAGCGATGAATGCGCTATCGATCGTTGCATGCTGTCTTTCCACCTCACTTCTTCCCCAGCCTGTGCACCCTGCAACATTTTCCTGACCCCTGTTGCACCCTGCCCTGCCCCTTTCTTCCGTATAGGCTGCATCCGGCATCTCGAAAAGGATCCGGGTCCCCACCTGGTGGTGGTGCCTGCCTCCCTGCTGGAGAACTGGCAGCGTGAGCTGCGCCGCTGGTGCCCCGCGTTGCGCGTGGTGGTGTACTATGGCAAGCACCGTGCTGTGGTGCGCAAACGCCTCAACGACCTCAGGTGGGACAGGGCAGGCACTGTGTGCTGACTAACTGCGGTTCGGTATAACTCTCTTTTTTGGAAGAAGAGAGGATTGGGGTGGAACACAGCAGCAGGATGGCACCGGGGGTTGGAGGTTGCAGTCCTCGCGGTCATGCGCTGCAAAGAAAAACGTAGCAGAGCACAGAGCAACCCATACCGCTGCAGCTTGTGCAGCCGCCTGTACCACTCATGCACTGCTCCTGTACCGCACCGCATTAGCCTGTACCGCTGCTGTACCGCAGGGAGCGTCTGGGCAAGGGTGAGGAGGTGGATGATGACCTGTCGGACCTGGGCAACCCCGACCTGCTTGCTGAGCTAGCCCAGACACACAAGCTGGCAGAGGCGGCGGCAGCGGCGCATGCCGACGAGCACGATGACGACCCTTACGGGGCGGGGCAGCTGCACGAGTCGGGTGGGTGGCCGCGCTCTTGTTACTTTGCTGCTGCATGAGTGTGTGGGTGGGCGTGGGGGCTGGGGGGCGCATCTTTAGGCCGGGCAGCGCTGCAACGCCACCGAGTGATTACGTGCGTGGGTGGGTGTGGTGGCGCGGCTGCTACCAGGCCTAGCCTCGCTTCCTACCTTGTGTGCATATCTGGATCCGATGCTCCTCCATGCATGCGGCCACATGGGCCGAACCACCGCCACCAAACTTCCCCAATGGAACGCCCGGAGAACCATTGGGTGGGGTAATCACGCTGTCGCCACATCACCGCACCGTCACCCTTCCTTGCTTCACGTTGCTCAACCCCATCCCGTCACCTTCGCCCGTCTGCAGACGACGAGTTTGACATTGACAAGGAGCGTGCGGGTGAGGATGCTGAGCTGCAGCCGGAGGCGGAGCCGCCAGAGTGGGACATTGATGCACCGCTGCAGCCCGCACCCTTCAACGTCATGCTCACATGCTACACCCTGTTCGAGCGGGACAGGTGATCGGATTTTAATTACTGGGTTACCAGAGGTTTGGGCATTGCGAAGGGCGCGCGCCAATAGTGGAGGATTTTGGGGGTCTGTTTGCCGTAGAGTGGTTGCACAGTGTAGTGGGTGACTGACCAGAGAGGTTGAATGCCAGTTGCATGGAGTGAGCAAGTTGCAGGACAGGCATGCATGCAGGCATTTGATTCTCAAAAACATCAGGCATCTAGTGATGCCCGCCTATTACCTAAACATCACTTCCCCCCCGGATAACTGCAGCCCTGAGCAGCGGCTAGACCGCGGCTTCCTTGAGAAGTGGCGTTGGAGCCACCTCATCATGGACGAGGCTCACGCGCTCAAAAACAGGAACGCAAGCCGCACCACGCGCCTGCGTCGCGTGTCAAATGCGTCACGCAGGCGCATCATGATGACGGGTGCGTGGGCGGGTGTTGTTCATGAGTGCTGCTGTGGGTGCTTTCATGGAACAGGGCATTGTGAATGGTTAGTTGTGTCGCATTGTTGAAACTATGGCACTTGGTGTGGCTGCGTAAAATCTGGGTGGCTGTCCACTGCGTCCTACATGCTCACACCCCCACCCCACCCCTCCTGTCTTTTTTCTCTCCCACCCTCCTGCAGGCACACCGCTGCAAAACGACCTGGCGGAGCTGCAGAACCTGCTGCACTTCCTGCTGCCCAGCGTGTTTGCGGCGCAAGGCTTTGAGGACCTGGCGGAGATGCTGCAGGTGCACGGGGTTTGCCCCCCGCTTGGCACATGGGCTGTGCTGGTTGTGTGAACCCCATATTGCCGGGGAGTGCCGCAGCAGGTGCATTGTGTAGGTGCCCTGCACAATGGCACAGCAGAGCTGAAAGTTTGTGTTGGCGGAATGTTTGCACGCCAACAATCGCACCCCACCGGCCAGCTATCCCCACCCACGCCTTGGGCTTTCCACACAATATAATTCAATCCCCCCACAGGGTGACGATGACGAGATAGCCAAGCTGACTGAGCGCATGAAGGCGTTGCTGGGGCCCTTTGTGCTGCGCCGACTCAAGCAGGAGGTGGCGGGGCAGCTGACCACAAAGTCCCATGCAACAGGTACGCGGGTGATTGGGGTGCATCAGGACAGCACATGCATCCCCGCTGCTGCAGCTCCCGTGTCTCCCACACTGTCGTCACCCTTGCCCACCCTGCCTTTTTCTGCGTTCGTTGGCGGCTGCCTGTGTTTGTGGCATCTGCACCCCATAACACCCTCTGAGATTGTAGGAATTCTCGCTGCCGCCGACAGTAAAGTCAACCAGGCCCCCCTTCCCCTGCCGCTCCTTCCCCCGCCTTCCTCACAGAGTTCATAGAGATGAGCGAGGAGCAGAGCGGTCTGTACGCCGCCAGTGTGGCCAAGATGCGTAGCCAGATCACGGGCAAAGCAGCAGCAGCAGCCGCTGACCGCAGCAACAAGGGTGTGGAGAAGTTTCTGCGCACACTGGGTGCCAAGAAGATCTCACACATGTTCACGCACCTGCGCAAGATTGCACAGCACCCGCTGCTGGTGCGCTCACATTACACGGACGCCCAGGTGGCTGTCATTGCGCGCATGGCTCACGACAGGTACGTGCTTGGTATGACTGGGAGTTATGTGGTGGAGCTGCATTTCTGCTGTTTGTTGGTTGTCAAAAGCGCGTCTGCATGCCTGGCTGAATGCCACCAAAGGCAGGGCAAATCTCAGTGCAATCCCATCCCCTCCTCATTCCCTGCCCGTGCAGGCAGCTGTTTGGCGGTGCGGCCACAGAGAAACGTGTGCGTGACGAGCTGCTGGGTTACAGCGACTTCAGCCTGCACGCCTTCTGCTACAATGCGGGGCCAGAGTTTGCCCCCTTTCGCCTCAACCAGACCCACATGATGGGCTCATGCAAGTTCCGATTCCTGGAGAAGCTGCTGACGCAGGTAAGTTTGGGCCGGGGCCCAAGGATGGGAGGGTGGGTGGGTGGGGGCTTTGGTGGGCGGCATGGCACACAAGTGGTGGGGTGGCAGTCACTGGGGCTCGGGCCAGCAGCCACATGCACACCAGTCAGTACCCTGCAGCCATGTCGCTCCTGCTTATTTTGCGATGCGCATGTCATAACGCTTTGTACCTCGTCACGCACTTTGCCCCGGACACCTCCCACGCCTGCCCCTGTGCAGCTCAAGGAGGCTGGGTCTCGCCCCCTCATCTTCAGCCAGTGGACGGCGGTGCTGGACATCATGGAGTGGCTGATGGAGGTCATGCAGCTGCGCTACGTGCGCCTGGATGGGTCTACCGGTGAGCTGCCCCCGGTGGCTATGCGGCGCTGGGTGCTCTACAAGGGGAGATGGGATACGCGTCAGAAGGGGCGTCGCCCCTGCAGGCCCTTGTACTTGGGTGACTCACCATTGGGAGGGGCACACCGCATTCGGCACCCCACCCTGCTTGCTGCCCTACTCGTCACCCCCTCCCTATCCTGCAATCCTCACCATCATGTTCACCGCTTGCATGAAACTCTACCCACTCCTGCCTATCTCACAGCTGTGGATGAGCGACTGGCCACAGTGGATCGCTTTAACAACAACGATGATGTATTTGCCTTCTTGCTCTCAACACGTGCCGGCGGCCAGGGCCTCAACCTCACCGGGGCTGACACAGTCATCCTGCACGGTCAGTTGGCGCCGCATGGGCGCAGCCGGGGCGGCGGGGGGTTGGCAGCTGGTGGGATTGTGGGCAGGCGCTCTTCCTGCGAGGCGTGAGCGGGTTCACACGCCTGTCAGCCTTTCTGCATGCCTACAGCATTTGCTAAGTCAGCCACAGTTGGGTGTCAGTCGCAGCTGTCACCAGCTTCTCACCACACCGACACCCCCCTTCTTCCCTTGTCCTGCACTGGGCTGGCCCGCAGACGTTGACTTCAACCCTCAGATTGACCGCCAGGCCGAGGACCGTTGCCACCGCCTGGGACAGACACGCCCCGTCAAGGTGTGCAGCAGCTGGCAAACACTCTCCTCGCTGCTCCATTCATGCACTGATAGCTGGCGTGATCAGTTGCGATGGGTTGACTCAAGTTAGGCATTGCAGGCCGGGCCAGTTCTCACAAGAAGAAGTATCACAATTACTCCGTGCACTTACCATGCCCTCTGCTGTGCACGCGCCTGTGGCTGCACCTGTGCCTCATGTTGCCACCCACAGGTGTACCGCCTCATCACCAAGAACAGCGTGGACCAGAACATTTACAACCTGAGCCAGCGCAAGCTGCGTATGGACAGCGCGGTGCTGGACGGCATCACCACTGGCAAGGGCGGCAAGGCGGACGAGACGCAGCAGATGGGCTTCATCCTGCACTCGCTCCTCATGTCCAGCGAGCATGGGGAGAAGGAAGGCGGCGTGGAGATCAAGGAGGAGGGCGGGGTAGTCAAGAAGGAGGAGGCGACCAACGGCACAGCATAGAGGATGGAGGCTGAGAGAGTGCAGCCGCGGCCACCGTGCTCTTGACTGGCCGCTGTGTGGATCTCCACTCAGCCAGGTTGAGGCAGGGTCTGCAGGCCAGGGACGAGCACATCCTGCCTTCTGGCTGCATGATGATGCATGTATTTACACCAACCTTCACAAAAGACTTTTGATCACTGGTTCCCTCTTTCATTTGGTGCTCTCAACAGCTGCTCCAGCCTCTGATGATGGCTCACCGCTGGTGCCCTGGCGAGCACAACATCCCCTTCTGCATTGCTCCATTCACATCTTGACCAACTGGTGCTGCACAGGCATGGCACCCACATGCAACCTTGATAGCTAACAAAAGACCTGGCCACTTGCAAACACGAGTTGCTGCTGAGCTGGCTATTGGTATCCAAACCTGCAGAAGTGTAGCTGCAGGTGCCTTGCAGCTTCGCAGGTTGTGATTGGTGGGTGCTGGTCAATGCTGGTAATATGGGCTTTACTGGTTATATGTGCTTTACGGACTAACTGTTCAGAGCGGTTGGCCAAGTGATAGGCAGACGGCGCCTGTGTGAAATGCCGTGCACACCACTTTGGCCAGCTAGGAACTGGTGCATGAGCTTCTTACGTTTGATAAGTTTGATGCCTTGGCTGACTCAACGCTTGGATCGCTAACTGCCTACTGGCTATGCCAGCAGTATTGACATTAATTTTGCATTTGACTATGCTTGGCAGGAAAACTTGCCAATAAACCTTTCCTAGTGGGTCCAATGAAACACGGTGGGCAACGCAACTGTCAGGGAATACCCTGTTGGATTCAGTCAGTCAGCAACCAGTGGGAGACCCCTCAGCCAGAGTCGATAAAGGGCAATGAAGGAACGAGAACAGTGATGCAATGCTGTGGGATCAAATTTGCATGGCGCACAAAAAAGCGCTGCCGCAGCCTGGTGCTCGAGGTTTGGCAGCTGTGCGTCAGTGCTGTCAGCGAGTCATCACCTCATAGTCACGTAATCGATGGCCACATCGGAGCAGGGCGTGTCTATGCAGCACTGCAGGCGGCAGTCGCCACAGTAGAGCAGGTGAATGGCTCGTTCCTCCTCCAAGTCGTCGGAGAACACGTCCGACTCCACCCGCCCCACGTAGGACATCCCACCACGGCAGCGCAGGCAGGATGGGCGGTCAGCAGGGCTTAGCTCAGCCTCGCCACCCTGCAGGGCAAGTACAGCATTGGGTTAGACGTTCAAACTGCAAAGGCACCAGCAGAAGTGTTGGGGTTTCCAGCAGCGAAAACCCAACATCAAGGCAGCATTCCCCACGTTCATTACCAGCATTCCCCGTATTCCTTACCACCCTGCAGCTGTCAGATGCTATCATGAAACATGTGCTAAGCTGTTGTGTGCCGTGCTGTGCTATGCGGCTCACCACATACACAGCGGGCGCGTCATGGTATCCCTCTTCATCCCCGCTTTCCTCATCAGCCTCATGCTGCACACACAAGCATTGGTATTAGCAACAGGGGTGATGGCACTGCAGCCGGGAGCCTGACAAACACGCGAGGGAGAAGACAACGCGGCGGGGAGGGGCTCTTAAATGTAGGCAATATTCAACAGAAACTGCAGCAGCAGCTCTGGTGTTGGCACATGGAGCGGTATTCTCCATGCAAGGCATCATCCGTGTCGCCATTTAGGACAAGCACACCTCACCTGCACAGTAACGTACTCGACATACCCGGGGCTGATGTGGCGCTCAGGGGATGCGACGGTGCCCGGCCCCATGAAGTCCAGCCAGTCGGGGCTGGGGTGCTGGGCTGTTCCCACAAACTCCAGTCGGCCGCAGCTGTGCACCCTAAAAAAGACTGCAGCAGGGCCGGAAGGGTGCATGGCACATATTCATTTCAATCAAGGTGCTAGGATGCAGAGCAGGGGCCACAGGGAGGTGTGCCAGACTTGCGGGGAGGCCACCCCAGGTGAGGCAGCGGGGGAAGGGAGTGGTGGCTACTCACCTCCTCCTTCCCTCAGGGCTCCGTATACCCACTGCAGTCGCTGCCCTGCCCATTCCTGCTTCAGCAGCCCGCCATCGATTGAGACCAAGGGACAGAAGCAGGCGGACGCGTGCCGCTGCTGCCGCACAAACACGTCATCCGGGAAGCTGCAGCTCGAGGCATGGAAAGAGGCGTGAAGCACAGGAGTCGAACTGATACCGGCACAGCTCTTCTTCACGTATGCATGTTGGGGAAATGCCATTAACAGCAGTTACTGAGGACAACAGAGCACCATGCCCGGAGTGCCAGTGGTTTCCATCAAAAGCACTACACCGCAGGGCCCACCTGCCAACCTCATTTGACGTTCTGTTTGCGACAAAAAAACCCTTGTATCGTAGCAAGGGGCCGGGGTCCGGGCGCAGGATGGGGTTGCCCATCACGGCTGCTGAAACTGTGGCCCCTAAGAGTCACCCTAGGAGCTCCCCTGAGAGTCGCCTGTCACTGCCCCATCACTCCGCCACCGTCGTTCCGCCGCAGGCTGCAGTTTTCAAAGCGCGCTGCCGGCTCCCTAGACTTTCTTGTACGTGTGGATTTGTCAGCCAAGCTCAGCGAAAGCCTGCTGGCACCGCTGGAAGCAGGGTAGACGGCACTATGGGGAAGGGGCCTTGGACCTGCACAGGTCCGCTGCTGATGCAGGAATGCACTTGCAAAAGTATGATGTGTTGATCAGCTGTTTCTTCACTTGCTTGGCCAGCTGGACGCGCGAAATTGGACTACATCATGCTGCAGCATTATCGCTTGCAACCCGCTTTCAACACACAACTTGCACAAAGAGCTTTAATATCAACGGAAGGGCAGGGTACTATGCAGGCTGCTGCGGCGCACCGGTCTTGGCTGCCTGCTGCGTTCGTCAGCTGCACCCAGAAAACACCCAGTCAAGAAAACAGCGGCAACAACCGCCGCGGAAGTAACAGAGGACAAGGCAACCGGAGGGCCGCTGCCCAACCGAAGCGCAAGGTGCGCCTTACGCGTTGGAAAGCCTGTAAGTTGCTGTCACCAGCTACCCGTGCTCCATGTCGTCGGTTGGCAACCCCTATCTGGTGTGCAGGTAGCGCCAGGTGGCGGTGGCACGCCCGGCAACGGCACCTCCCCTCCAGCACTCTCGATAGAAAGCCCCGTCCTGCCATCGGTCCCGCCAGACAACAGGCCAGATGGACTGCATCTGGTTGATCCAGCTGGGTTGCAGTTAGATGCGCAGCAGCCTGCAGCGTCAACAGCGGCAGCTCGGTGGCAGGCAGTGCAGGCGCCGGTTGTCCTCATAGCTCGCCCGCTGCCACGCGTGCTGCTGCTGCACTGCGGCGGCACCATGGGTATGGATGCGCAGGAGAGCTACGAGCAGGACGTGGATGTGAGCAAGTGCAACCCCCTACTTGTACCATCAATGCTGCAGCAGTTGTAACTGCACGCTGGCTTTGCACACGTGGAGGATGCTTTGCCCACTGTGGAACTGAACCCTCTCACAGTTGACTGGCAACACTACGTGATCGTCATCACTCAACCTGCAGGGCCACATGGTGCTCAAGCCGGGCACGGGGGGCAAGTACCACAAGCCTGGTATGAGCGAGGCGCTGAAGCCGGGCAAGATGCTGGGCAACCTGCTCAACCTGGTGCCACAGCTCAAGTCCTTCGCCTCCCTGGACCTCAAAGTCGCATTCAACCTGGGTGGGAACGTGGTCAGAGCCCTTGTTCGAAGGGCGCAAGACTGCAAGCTTGATTTGTTGACGAGACACAGATGTGGACAGGCGGCAGTGAAGCCGCATACTGGGTGCTTGACACACCTGTGCATGCGTCACTGGTGCCACCATCTTTTCTTGCAGCGCCGATTCATGTTGCGCAACTGCCCCCCATGCAGACAGCAGCAACGTGGGACCCAAGCAGTGGGTGCAGGTGGGGCTGTCGGTGCATCTGTGCGTTCTGAGTGCTGCTGGTAGCAGAGGTCAGCAGTTGTACTTTTGCAGTTCTCAATTTCAAGCTGCTTGCATGCAGCCTTGCAGCAGACATGACATGTTGTTGCCTGCTGTGTCACTAAATCTGGTGCAGCTGGCCCGCATTTTGGATGCAAATCGTGACCATTACGACGCTTTCTTGATAGCCCACGGCACAGACACGCTCTCGTGAGTGTGCCGGTATGATTTGTGGCAGAAACCCAGCATTGCAAAACATGCTACCTCTTGAAGCTGGCAAAGAGCCCTTTGATGCATGACATTCAAGACAGCTTGGCGACATTTTCCTCGCTGCCCCAGCTTTTGCCGCTTCTATGCCTTTGGCCCCTTGCTCTCTTGCCTGTGGCAGGTACACCGCCTCGGCTCTGAGCCTTTTGCTGGCGGGCTTCCGGGTAGGTGGCTGTTGCACGGATGGTGTGGGACTGGGTTGTTTTTGCCTTGATTCCACATATTGCATATCACCGATGGTGCCCCTTTCCTGCACTCTGTTACAACTGAATCGCACCTTCTTGCATTATCCCTGTGGCCCACCCTCGCAACATGCAGAAGCCCATCGTCATGACCGGATCGCAGCTGCCTCTGGCGCTTCCCCGCAGCGATGCGGCGCACAACTTGCTGGACGCTCTGACCTGCGCCACTGCCGCCTTCAGCCCGCCACACGTGCACCTGCAGGAGGTGGCGGTGTGCTTTGGCGGCCGCCTCATGCGGGGCAATCGCTCGCAGAAGGTCAACAGCTCAGCATACCAGGTGCACAGGGCCTGCCAAGCCGGCAAACAAACCTGGTTTGGCAATCAATCAGTCGCAATGAAGCCTGGTGACAGCTGTGCTGTGCTGTGCTGTGCTGTGCTGCGCTGGAGAAGGGATGTTACCCCCCCTTTTGTTGCTCCATCTGGCTGCTGACGTTGCCTAAAACGAGGCATCTGCTGGGTTGGTGCCACTGTTTTTGCAGGCATTCGACTCCCTCAACTACCCCCACTTGGCCACCATGGGGGTGGATGTCAGCTGGAACGTGCCGGCTCTGCTCAAGGCCAGTACTGCCGCACACCCTGCCACATCGGAGCATCAGCCCGTGGCAGCATCATGTTGTGTCTTTGACTTGTGTGCTGGTGTGCCAGTGAGGTGGGTATGATGCTTCGTTGGTGGGTGATGCCTCCAGATTTCTCGCGTCCCACGTCACAGTATGCCCGTTCATTGAACTGTTTTTGAACTGCTTTCTGCCTGTACCGCCCCCTGTCACCCTGTACTGCAGGTTGACACAGTGTACCGCCCCCGCTTTAACCTGGACCCACGCGTCATTCGGGTGAGGGGTGGGTGCAGGTGGCACACCCAGGTGGGGGAGTTGCGGTGTTGATCGGGAATGCATGGCAACTCTAACTGTCTGACAATGTGGCCTCAACAGAAACAAAACTGCATACATCTGTATACATTCACCCACTACCCATGGCTGCCTCTGGCATACTAGTCACCTTTAGGTTGCACCACTTCTATGCCCTCTGCAATCCTCATCTCTTGCACAGGTGCCCATCGTCCCCGGCAGCGACCCGCGCACGATGTACGGCGACCTGGCAGCGCGAGGGGTGAAGGGCTTGGTGCTGGAAGCCTTTGGAGTGGGTGAGCGGCTGTTCATTGTTGGCACGAGTGTGACTGCTGAGCGTCATAAGGGCGGGCAGGTGTATGAGCTCTTGCTGCGATCCTTTACCGCAGGCTGCTGCTGGATGCGATCTGACTGCCACACAGCATTTGGGCGCTGGCTGGTGGTGCTGCTTGCCAAGTGCTTGTGCGCAGTCATCGCACCATACACCAGGTTGACCTTCCCACCCACGCCTTTCATGCACATTGCCCCCATACCTCCTTCCCATGAGTCCACAGGCAACATGCCAGACCGTGCGGATGCCGGGTGGTTGCCCTGGCTACGGGAGCAGCGACGCAAGGGCATGCTAGTCTACCTTGGCAGCCAGTGCGCTGTGGGACCGCTGAGGCCTGAGCTCTGTAAGTGCCTGCTGCCGCTGCAGATGTGCCGTGGGCGTTACATCGCTGCACAGGCTGTTTGGCACCTACTCAATTGCGGCCGGTTGGGGTGCTGACAGGCAGCAATGGGTACTGGGGGGAGCCAGGCCAGGCCTTTGCATTCTTGCAGCGCAACTTTGATGTTTGGTTGTGAAGCTTGGCGGGGAGTGTTGAGCCTGCAGGCTCGTGTGTGTGTGTGTGTGTGTGTGTATGTGTGTGTGTGTGTGTGTGTGTGTGTGTGTGTGTGTGTGTGTGTGCGTGCGTGCGTGCGTGTGTGTGCGCGCGCGCGCGCGCGCGCGCGTTGCTGGTATCCACCCTGGTCAATGCTGGCAAGCAATCAAGGCCACCTGTGCCCCAGCTTAATCACCTACCTGCCCGGCTGCAATCCCTGCGTGCAGACAAGTCGGGGTCCGCGGCGCTGAAGCTGGGTGTGGAGTCGGGGCCGCAGATGACGCCGGACTGCGCTGTGGTCAAGCTCATGCTGTGCCTGGCATATCGTGACCTGCCGCTGGGCATGCCGCTGGCGGGAGAGCTGTAATATAATCGCTGCTAGCTCCTGAGCGGGCTGCTGTTCGTGATTCCTTGCTGTTGGGCGCAGCGGGGAAGCTGACTGAGCCAGCTGCGGCGCTGGCTGACTCATCAGGCGATGCGCCTGCTGCATGTTTAAATTGAACCTTGCAGCCCAGGTTTCCTATCTGTCACTCGTGTATAACTGCTGACTGATACTGCCACTCTTCTCATTATGTATCACAGCGGTGAACTGTCTCGTTATTCTGTCCCTGGTTGTTAATGGTGCATGCTATTGGCTGCTACCGCTCTGATATTCTGTTGACACGCAATGCCTGGCAGCCATTGCACCGGGAATGCTGCTCCCTTGCCACAACATATGTACACCGCTTTCTTGGCCATGCCCTAATGATCGTGCACACGTTGCTATAGAGGAATCCTTTACAAAGAAAATGCTTTGCAATCATGAATTCCAAAAGGCAGGTGTACTTTAAAAGCTGGCCCCGTAATGAAACCAGCGCACTGCAAACAAGACCCCACCAATCACGATGTTGCTGAAGGCATGCATGGGGTGGTCTTGCGCGCCTCACACACGGCCCTCTGCGGCATCACCTCCGCTTGGACTTGGGCTTGCTGCTGCCCACTGCGGCACTGATTCTGTTCCAGGCGTGGATGATGCAGAGGGCGGGCACAAAGATCCAGATGGCGTTGATGAACACAAAGTAGAACCAGAAGTAGAGGGGCTCGGGGCGCGAATGGATGAAGCCTGGACAGCGGGAGGGAATGCAGGGGCAGGAGGGGTGTATGTGCTGGCCAGGTTGCAAAGGATGACAGGCGGAGCAGTTCGGGGTGGTGATCGGAGCATTGCACCAGCAGTCAAGCAATGCCGTTTCGCTGCAAGTCATTCCTTACAAATGCGTGGGCAGTTGCCCCCTGAACACCCTGGACCCGTGCACCTTCCAGGTAGCAGGTGAGGTAGTAGAGCACATCGCCGTAGAGCTGGCCCAGGGACACAATGATCATGAGTGTGTAGCGCCAGGGCTTGGCGGCAAAGATGCCGTGCACAATGAGCGGGCAGAGCGGGCCCCAGAGGAAGGCGGTGACACCTTCCATGGAGATGACAAAGGAGTCGCGTGAAGCGTACCGGCTGTCCGCCTTGCTGTACTCCTTCCCTGCATGGGGGGTTTGGCGTGTGGATGGGAGTGGGGGCGGGGATGGCAGGGAGAGACCTGGGCAGTAGCGGGGCGGCACTCGCAGGGGGCAGAGCAGAGCAGGAGGGAATCAACAGGCGTATGGGACGCCCAGGGAGCTGTGCAGTCTGCAACATTACAACCACACCTTGCTAATGCCACCCGGCCCTGTCAGCCCCGCAGCCCCATCTCCTGCCAATATTAGCTGCCCACTCCGCGCATCAAACCCTCAGCCAGGTGGAGTGCTGCGCTGTCGCCGCCGCCGGCCCCCCACCCCCCCCTAAATATGGCCGTTGTGCCCGCCTGCCGTCCTGCCTGCTCCGACAATGGCACACACACATTGGCAGACACCCCTAGATACACGCACATAGGTCTGACAGGTAGTTGCCGGATTCATCACGGTAGAAGCCCGCCCTGGCCACCACCCAGCCCTCGATCACAAAGTGGATGACGGCACACACCATGAACCAGCAGGCCATCAGGCGCTCAGCGGTGCTCAGGTGCTTGCGCTGCCCTGCATGCATATACACACACGCGCAGAAAGGTTTCTGATGACATGCTCAGGTGATGCTCAGGGGTGTCTCCCGTATGCTGGCCGACTCTTGTGTGCTGGCCATTGGTTGGTTGAGGAGGCGGTTGTGCAGGATGGAGGAACAGCAGAGCCCGCACAATGCTCCAGCCCCACTTACCCACCCACCCACCCACCTGACAACTTCCAGGTGGCCCCAAACACCACTGCCACAGCGCTGAAGAAGACGCCCAGTATGTAGTCAAAGTCGACTTGCAGAGGCACATAGCCGGGGAGGTGCAAGTCAAGCGGGAAGTAGGGGTGAGCCTGCGTCGCCATAGCTGCCGCAATGTCTGGTCTGCCTAAGTGCCTGCCTGCCTGTCCCTGCCTGCCTGCTGGTATCCAACCTGCAAACTTGAAGCAAGAAGGGAGTCAGCCATGTGTGCAGATGACGACTACCAGAGCTGCGCGTCACCTGTGACAACGAAGGGCACAGGCCGCTCGGTTGCCATCCGCCATTGGCGGGAAGCAACCTGCTGCGGCGACAACCGTTGGGATCATGCAGCGAGCATCCCGCCTACTGACATAACGCAGGGCCTTGCCTGGCCTGTTGGGGTCCCTCCTGCACTCTCGTTTCAACGATTTGCGACGTTCGACGTGCAACCTACTGCAGATCAGCTACGACAACCAATAGCGCAAGCACTCAATCACAATAAATCAACGAATAGAAGGAGAGGAGAAAGACGCGAAGCGTGATTTGTCAGCAAGCCAACTGGCAAGCATCTGGCTGTGCCTCTGCAGCTCTTTCAGTCTGAGCAGACAGGACCATATTTTAACAAGCATTCGCAACCCTGATCATTCGGCAAGCGCGTAGTTCCCTCCTGCACAGCTATCCCTCGCTTATATGGCATTTGTAATTGAGCGTCAGGCAGCAGTCATTGTCGAGTGACTGCTAACAGCTGTCCCGAGGAAACACCGCAATCGGGGGTTGGCGGCACAGCAAGGTAAGTGCCGGGCGGCGGCAGCGGCTGGGACGGGCTTGCCGCGAAGTTGTAAAGACGACAAGCCAAGCAGCTATTTCCCTGCGGTGCACAGTAAGACGGGAGTGATAGCAACGCAGCATGGGCAAGCGCCAAAAGGCAGCAGCTGCAGCAGCAGGGGCTGCGGCAGCCTCCAAGGAGGCGTCGGCCGAGCCCTCTGAGGAGCAGCAGCCGGCTGAGAAGAAGCGCAAGGGCGGCACCGCCAAGTTCAAGAAAGGTGGGCAGGCAGGCGTGGCGGGAAGAAGGGAAGCGTTTGAGTTCATGGAGGGATGATGCTGGAAGCCGGTCGGGGAGGAGAGGAGAGAGGCTGTCGGGCGCCAACTCTTTCTTACATGCCCTTTCTTGTTTTCACCTGTCCTTCAGTTCCCTCTTTCAACCCCCCTGTGCCTGCAGGCTCCAAGGTTCTGGTTCCCCACACAGATCAGTACTATGCGGCAATGGTGATGCAGGGGCAGAAGCGGCCGGATGGGCAGTACTACCTGCTTCACTACGAGGGTGGGTGCGGTGGATGGGTGTTGAACCCGCGGGGTAGTATTTGACCGTTAGGTCGGCATTTTGGGATTTCACCCGTTAGGACACTGCTGTTTCTGCCGTTACTGCCATGCTACGGCTGCTGCCCGTGCATGCCTGCTGCTGGCAATGTCACCACTGCCGGCGCATTAATGCTGCCACAACCGCAGATTTGCATGCTGCTATCCTCCGCTGGTCATGCCCAACCTTCTCTAGAATGGTCGCCATGAGCTGAGCATTTAGCTAGCCTCTGTCATCTTGACCTACCCTTATGCGAGCTCGCAGGCTGGAGCAACAAGTACAATGAATGGGTGGAGGAGTCGGGTGTGGTGCGGTTTGACAGAGCCTTGCTGGAGCAGTCAGCGGCGGCAGCAGGCAACGAGCCGGGCGACCTGACAGGGAGGCGGCGCCGCGCCGACATTGCGCCCGCTGAGCCTGCTCTGGCTGTTGAGATCCCGCAGCAGCTGCGGCTGCATATACCGCCGCTGCTGAAGAAAGTGGTGCTGGATGACAGCGTGCAGGTGGGGTTGTGGATGGGGGTGGGGGCAGCGGGCACTGTGACCCGTGTAGATTATCGGTTGGAGCAAGTGATGGTGGTGTGCGGAGGTGGCCGGCACAGTGTTGTTGTGTTATGTGGGGTATGCGACATTCATGAGCGGGGTGGGCATGGTTGTGTGGGTTGTGGGGCTGTAGATGTTGTTGATAACGGGCAACATGAGGGAGTGGAGTGAATGCGGGCTGTGTGAGCATTGAAGCGGTGCAATTTGTCTTGTAGCTATCGGGGCCAAGGAGCGCTGCATCAGCCGTGCATGGCGCAAGAGGGTACCTAAGTGTTTGGCAAGCCTTGCTGGTGTGTGTTTCTTAAGCTGGAAGCCGCACCATCAGGCTGCAGGTCTGCTGTGCCTGAATGGCTGGCTATCTGTCTGTGGCTGCAGATCAACCTGAACGGCAAGCTTCTGCCGATGCCACGCAAAGCGCACGGCCGCCCCACAGTCAATGACATTCTCAAGGCAAGCGTTGAGACTAGCTGGGCAGCAAGCAGGAGGGGATTTCTGCGGGCATCCAGCCAGCCAGCCAGATGCAGAAGAGGTTTCAGCCGGCCAGCTGCTGCCGGTCGTCTTCGGCGGGCCGTCTGTCAGTAAGCTTGTGCTGTAACGCTGTACATGTGTACTCAGGTGGTCCGCCTGCGCTGCCCTGTGTCCCCCCCCCCCCCAAATAGGAGTATGAGGAGGCTCTAGCGCGAGAGGTGCCCGATGGGGAGCAGCAAGACCCGCAGGCAAGGCAGCTGGGCAGAGAGCGGGAGCTGCTTGTCTCAGCATGCCACGCCGTGGTCTGCAATCTGTTCTAGCGCAGCCCCCATTATCCCCACTCATCATGCAACAAGCCCATGGCCCATGTCTCTGTTGAAAGCGGAAGCCCCTCACCACCAGTGCCAGTGCCAGGCAGCCAGGGGCCTGCTCCCAGGCTTCCAAGACTGCAGGGCTGCCATCAGTTGAGCCATGCCTGCACCCTCCTCTGCAGGTGGCTGAGGCAGCTGCAGAGATGGTGCAGGGCGTGCGCCAGTATTTTGACCAGGGGCTGCGCCACTTCCTCCTGTACTCACACGAGCTGCAGCAGGCTGACGAGGCGGCAGGGGCCAGTAGCGGCAGTGGCAATGGCGGTGGCACAGCCCCTGGGGCGGATGCCGCGGGTCAGCAAGGTGAGGGGTGATAAGGGTGGTCATGCAGCAGACAGCATGCAGCTCAGAGCCAAGGCTGTGTATCTAGCACTACTTGCTGATGTCATATATGATTTATTATTTGCATGGCTGTGAGACGTACGCCCTGCGGTGGCACACAATCACCCGCACCCTCGAGGCGCCTCCTAATGCCCCTCCCTCTGCAGCGGCAGGCACAGGCGGCAGCACCAGCCCTGCAGACGGAGGCAAGGAGGCTGGCAGCAAGGTCGGCAAGGCTGGCGGGAACACCACCAGCAGCAGTAGTTGCTGTCGCTCCCCCGCTGACCTGTATGGTGCTGAGCACCTGGTGCGGCTGTTTGTGAAGCTGCCTGAGCTGGTGCCCGTGGCCTACATGACACCACCGGTGAGGCGCAGGCGCAGGCACCCACAACACCCGCGGTACCGCTGTTCTGTGCCGTGCTGTGCTGCTGCTGTTGCTGCTGCTGACAATTCATGACGTGTTGGCAGATACGGCAATATATGGCCTGCATGCAAGTAAGCTTGTAGTCAACCTGGTATCCGCCACAATATGCGACGTCAACCCCCCCACCCTTCCCCCCCATCCCATGCCCATCCGTGCCCCTGCAACTGTCTCTTGGCCTTGCAGGATGTGGTGCGCTTGGAGCAGCAGTTGCACGACTTGATGGCGCGAATGACGGAGGTGAAGCGGCAGGCGCGCTACTTCTCGCTGCCGGAGGAGTACCAGCCCAACCCGCACTTCAATGCCCTGCTGGCCCTGCCGCTGCAAACGCTGCTGATGGGAGCTGATGGCAGCGGGGCGGGTGACGGCAAGGGCGGCACCCCCGGTCCTGCACCAGCGGGTGAAGGAGAGGCGGCAGCAGCAGCACCCACAACAGGGCTGTGCGCGGGCGGTGATGGTGGCACAACGCCTGCCCCTCCAGGGACCGGCGCAAACTCTGAAGCTGCAGATATGAACCAAGATTGACGAGCTTGTTGGTCAGCTTACTTAACCTTGCACCAGTTGTAGGGTAGGAAGCGGACTCGTGTGCCAGTGTGCTGCCGCCGGGCGCACCGTGGCCTGCCAGCTCATCACACCCTCCCAAACTCTCCTAGTATTGCAACCACCCTTAGTATTTGAACATCACCTTTAGCCCGGCAACGTCAAACGACAGGCAATGGGCCGTGGGGAGGCGACGCGCCGGCGCAAGCGAAACCAGGAGAACGCGCGACTGTTGCAAACCGGTTTCAAGGTATTTTATCGCTGTGGTCTTCAATCTGCAACGGCATGGGAGCTTCGCGCGAGCAGCATGCGTGTGAGATGCCGAGCCAACTATTTCCTGGCCTGCTGCAGGCGGCCGCAGGAATGACGGAAATCAAGAAGAAGAGCGGCAAGCACAATGCCAGCCAAGAAGGCATGACCGCCGCTATGCGGAAAATGCTGCAGCTGAAGGCGGTGGCGGCAGCGGCGAAGGGCAAGGGGCAGCCATCACAGCAGCAGCAGCAGCAGAACAGTAAGAGCTCAATCCAACCAGCTGTCACAGCAGCTGCAGGTCGGCAGACGCATTTGGAGCGGCAGCGTCACCAGCATGAGCAGCTACCGGCGCTGGCGCAGCAGCAGTCAGAAGCAGCCAAAGCCTCGACAGCAGGCAAGGTGGCGACCGTGCAGCAGCCTGTCAAGCAGCAGCAACAGCCTCTGGTTCCCCCCAAAACACTTAAGAGCAGGAAGAAAGATTTTTTGCAAAAGAAGAAGCTTAAGAAGAAGGGGAAATTTGCTGGTGGTGACTCAGAGCTGACTGAGAAGGAGGTGGCCTTGGCAGCAGTCACCGCCGCCAGCCGGCCAGCCTTTGATGAGCAGGCGCACCAGCCTCTTAAGGTGCAGCTGAAGCGCAAGCACTGGGCAGGGGAGGGTGTGGAGCAGCAGGCGTCCTCGCGCCGGTGCACCACCATTTTTGAGCGGCAGATGGCGGCGGCACGGTCCGCAGCTGCAGCAGCGGCTATGGATGACGAAATGGCTCCGCAGCAGGCCAAGGCGCAGGTGCAGTGCCAGCCAGGAGGCAAGGCTGGCAAGAAGCGGCAGCGCCAGCAGCAACAGCCTGATGAGCAGTTGCGGCAGCAGCTGGTGGAGGCGTACAGGCAGCAGAAGCAGGCGCGGCTGGAGGCGGCGGGTGCAGTGCCGGTGTTGTCAGCGACGACAAAGTCGCTGGCTGCATTGGTCGGCAAGGAGGCCGACACCTCTCAGCATTGATGCCTTACATTACTTGGGCAGGGCAAAGCGCTGTTGAAGTGCTTCTCACACTGCTGTCGGTCCCCATATGTTGTCGACAGGTTCTGCCCCGTCACTCGCCCCACTCACTTGAACTTATACAACCTTGTAGCATGATTGGTTTTCTGTTTGAAGCGTTACACAGCAACTAGACGGACCCATTCATCAACTGCATGCATGCCGTGCGGTGAGAGGTGTAGACCGGTCGGGCAGTAAGAGAGCACAGCGTGCGTGGCGGCAGGGCAGCAGTGTAAAAGCAAGGCAATTGCCGCCGCTGCTAGTTCTCACTGTTCATTTTTTCTGGACACTTAAGCCGCCCATGAAGCCGTCCCCTCGTCAAGGCGGAGGGAGTGGTCTATTGTGGCTGGGAGTGCTGTACGTGGTGTCGGACTGCATTGCTACTGTTAGAATGGTTTCAGACATTGAAATACCCGACAGCCATGACGGCGCGGGGGGCGGGGTCGGCGGCAGCAGCACCCCTAGCGGCGGCGGTGGGGGCAGCCACAGCAGCCTGACTGCGGGCAGAAAGGCCGTTTGGGTCGACAAAGCCAGCCTCCGTCTGTTTAGGTTTGAGCGAGGGGAACTTGTGGTGCTGAGGTGAGCCTGACATGACGCAATCAATTGGTGTAGAACGAGTTGTGTGATGTCGCCGCCATCTGCACCCGCTTGCCCCCAGACAGGACACTTAGCAATCTACTATGCTGCCCTGCTTTGCCCTGTTTTGACCACAGATCTCCCGACGAGCCCTATAGGAGGCTGGTGCGGCGGCTGATTGGGCTTGAGGGCGACTGGGTGTCCGTAGCAGGGGGAAAAGTAGAGCGAGTGCCCAAGGTGGGTGCAAGTGAATGCAGCTTTGACACTCAACTGCACCAACTGTCAATAGTTGCTGTCAGTATTTCTTTTGCAGCCTCCCACATCTCTGAAACGCAGCATTGACCGATTTGAATTCGGACTGCCGCGCAGGGTGGCTGCTGGGTAGAAGCTGACATCGGAAGGGCGCCTGGCGGCGACTCACGGGTGGCCTGGGGCCCGGTGCCGCTTGCGCTCATAGAGGGCAGGTGCGCACAGTCAACATCCGAACACCGCTTATAATTTGCTGTATTGCAATTGATGAGCCTGTTGCACTGACAGCCATCGCCTCAGGTAGTGGCACTGCCAGCCATCAGTCGGTTCCCTCAACGCTGGCTTGCGCTCCCGGTGCGGTGCAAAGCATTGAGCAACTCGCTTTTGCAACGCCTGCCTGCTGCATTACGTTGTGAGGCCTGGTCTGCAGGTTAAGTCGCATCTTGTGGCCGCCTTCACGCTGGGGGCCCCTGCCGCCGCAGCCAAGCCCCTCTGGCACGAGGGTGGTGGGCAAGTCGGGTAGCCTGGAGTTCCTGGCGCCACCTGAAGAGGACGACTGGTGGGCCTGAAAGAAGCAGCAAAGAAAAGGGAAATGTGGCTTTGCCTCCTTGCCATATCCACTCTCAGGCTACAGCGTGCATTGCTGCGATACCAACACAGAACGATCGACCATGATAAGCAGTGTAAGTCCACACCCCTGCAAATGTGGTGCACGGTTCATCATCATTCTTACAATTGCAGACTAGTGGTTCAACGAATGAGGTGCAAGGTCCACAAGCGAGCGCAAACATGCAAGTCAGGCAAAGAGGGTGGCTATTGTGTTTGGTAGCGGTCTGACAGGTACAAAGCAAGAAAGCGACGGTCCCTGCCTAAAAGTTCTGCGTGAGAAGGATTGACGTAGTTGCAGGAGAAGTGTTCCTACGGTTCAAGGCATCTGGAAGCAGCCTTCATTCCTACGGTTCAAGAATGCTGCATGCTCCCATTCTAATTCATGCAGCATCACGTTCGATGCTGCAGGGGGGAGCAGCATCGAACGTGATGAGAGTGCAGTTGAGGTGGCATCCGGAAAGCAGACGGGCTGCGTGGCATCACTGTTGGACAATCGGCAAAGGGTGTGATGCAGGCATTAGTGCGTGGGGGAAAAAGAGGAAGACGAGCAAATGGCTGCGTATTGGAAAGCTGTTGCAAGCAGGTGGTTTGATCAAGAGTGTCCGTTGTCTGCTGGTTAGCGGGATCTCATGCTTCTGCACTGGGGTATGCGTTGGTGATGCTGGGAGATGCCAAGTTCATCTAGTAATGCTGGTATATGCTACATGGCTGGGCTGTCTGCACCTGTTGGCGCTCACACCCACCAGACCTGGCTGCTTCTACTCTACTCCAAGGGTCAGTCGGCTGTCATCGCAGTGGCTGGCAAATGCGCAATGGTTGGACTGGTTGATGGGATGTGATGGGATGTGGAAGCTGTTGTCCCTCAGTCGCTGTCTCGCAGCTTCATGCAAGTCAGGCGCGCATGTAGCGGCGACTGCGGCAGCGAGCGCAAGGGCAGCGGCGAGGCGGCCAGCGGGTCACAGCCGCCGGCTGGGTCGCTGCCCACGCCGTCAAAACAGAAGGGCTGGCCGCACACTCCAGCACCTGGAGCAGCCAGACCAGCTTGTGCCCCAGGGGATGGCACTGTGGCCGCTGTCAGCACCTTGGCAGCGGCCTGAGCAAGGCCAGCAGTTGCCGCAGCTGCTGCCTCCCGCTTGAGTGAGCTGCAGCTGCGGTTGAGCAGGCGGGACAGGCCTGGCGGTAGCTCTCTGCTGCCATCAGCGCAGGGGGAGCTGGGCCCCGAGTCTGGCATGATGTGGCGCGCCTTGCCCAGTGGCTGCATGCCCTCGATGCTGCTGGCAACAGAGTTGTCGCGGGACAGCGCAGCAATCAGGGTGCGCCGAGAGCTGTGCTGCCGCTTGCGCTGCCCCCGGCCCCCTGTTGGCACCGCCACTGACGCGCTTGGACCATCGCCGCTGCTGGGTGCAAACACTGCTGCTGGTGCAGGCTGCTCTGGCACTGCAAAGGTGTTGGTGAAGCGCTGTGCTGCCAGTGCCGCCAGTGAGTCTGCGCGTGAGGGCGCCTTGCTGCAGCCGCTGCCCTCCTGGTGCAGGTGTGAGCCCCAGTTGTCCAGTGTGGGGAAGCGGCGTACGCTCATGGCACGAGATGGCAGGCTGGCTGTGTCTGCAGGCATGGCAGGGGTGATTTGGATAGGGAGGTTAGTGCTAGGTGGTGTGTGCCGCTGGCATGGGGGGGCCAAGTTTATCAGCAAAGGGCTGTGCAAGCTGCACCACTGGAGTGACATGCGAGCGAGCTTGCTGGCAGCTGAACAAGCAGCAGGCAAGGGCAGGCAGGCAGGTCGCTGTCGGTGTGCCTACCGTCCAGGCTGCTGGAGCGCGACAGTGAGTCTGGTGAGCCGGGTGGCAGCTGCATGAGAAACTCGGGTGAGGTGTGCAAGTCCCAAGCCAGGGAAGGGGCCGCCTGCGGGAGATGCCAAGTGGGGCGGAGGAGGAGGGCAAGGGGGAGCAAGGTGAGCAGATGTGGTAGCAGTGATGAGGCTAGCTGGCAAGTAATTCAGCAGCAGCCTGAGAACACAGCCACGACAGAAATTCAGCCGGTGCAACCAGGGAGGTCTGGGCAGCAGAGGACCAGGCAGATGTAGGTGGACCCCCCCGCTGCAAGGCTCACCTGCACGGGCGGGCCTGCCCTTGGCGCCCCGGCCGCAGCGTCACTCTGGGGCCGCGCCACCGCTGCTGCTGCTGCCGAGTTTTGGAGGTGCAAGTCACTGCTGGGGGTGCTGCCTGCCTCTCCCTCCTGCCACTCCTGTTGGGGCAGGCTGTCGGGGGTACCGCTCGACAGGGAGGGACCATTGGCCACAAATGACATTGGCCTGCCCAGGTCTGCAGGCAGGCAGGCAGGAAAGAAGTTACGGTACATCATAGAAGGAACAGCAATGAGCATGCCAGCGAGGCACAACTGACGGGGTAATATGCCACCACACCAGCCTTCATAACTATACAACCCAACACAACCCAACACGAAGACCAGCAGCGGACCCTGCTTCCTTGCTACTACCCGTTCTTTGTGCTGCCGAACATCTGTTCCTCTGTCCCTTTTCGTGCCTGTTCTTATTTAAGTACTCACTGCCAGAAGCTGCTGCAGTCACACTCTATACATGCTCCGAGCTTTTGGCTGGCCAGGCCAGTCACCCACCCACCAGTTCTACTCCCACTCACCCAGGCTTGCAGGTGAAAGAGCATCTGCAAAGTCCATGTCACTCAAGGTCTTGCCAGTACCGCAGCTGTAGCTGTAGTCGCTGTCAGACAGGGAACCTGCAGAGATACAGACACATGGGACCACGGTGGGAAGGGTGGGTGCGGTCATTCAAGGTGGAGTAGATTGCATGGTGGGTCGTCGTCAGGGCCAAAGGGTGAACCATTAACATATGCATAATATTTTAAGCATGACGTGCATTTGCTTACTCGCCAACACAGGGCAGAACGCTGGGAAGAAAGGGTGAGAACTTCGCGTCACCTAGCCAACGATGACACAACCCCCTTTCCACTGCAATAGGAGTAGAGTCGACTCCGAGTACTCACCATTGATGGCATCTGAGTCGGGTGAGATGATATCCCGCCTGCTCAGTCGCCACCCGTCCCTGCTGTCCTGTGTGCCGCTGCTGCTGGGGTGCCGTGTGGAGGGCAGGCCGCCGCTGCTGCCGCCCGAAGCAGTAGCCGTGGGCGCCGTCTGCGGCGGCAGCTGCAGCGGTGCAGGCCGCCACATGTCCATGGGGGTGCCAGCAGCCTGCCGCCTGCTGCCACTGCTGCTGCCAGGGCCCAGCACTGGTGTAGCGCCACCCTCACTGCTGCTGCCAGGTGTGAAGCCAGCCAGTGCTGCGGCAGCGCCAGGTGTGAGTGCACCCTCAGAGATGAGCGGCGACAGCGCCGGAGCCCACCTGCCTCCCATTCGCGCCCTTCCCGCGGGCGTCACTTTGACAGCAGTTCCAGGTGGCGCGCCCTCACCCGCAACCCCGCCCCCGCTGCGCTGTCCATTGCGTGGGCGCAATGGCTGGCCAGGGGTAAAGGCCAAGCCGCGAGGCTGGCCCCGGGGCACATCAAAGCTGAAAGCTGGGGAGCCCGCAGCTGCTGCCACTGCCTGCGCCCGCTGCTGCTTAACCTCTGTGGTGGCATTGTTACCTGCCGGCTGGACATGCTGCATGAAGGGCGATGGAGCCATGGCGATGGCCGCTGCCGCCTGATCCACCGGAAGAGGCACGCTACCAACAGGGGCAGGAGCCTGGCGATCAGCTGTCGTTGCTGCTGCTTGGGCCTCGGCGGCTGCAGCTGCCACCGCCTCCGCTGCTGCGGCCGCCACGGCAGGCTGCTCTCTCAGTACAACCCCCAACACTTGTTCAGCGCAGGGCCGCAGAGCAGGGTCAAACTGCAGCATTGCGCGCAGCAGCTGCACAAAGGCAGCTGGGCGGTTGAGCACCTCCAGACGCTCTGCATCGCCCGCTGCCCAGCCTTCAGAGCGTGGTAGCTTGCCGCCTGCGACCCAAGACATGAAGTCACATATTTCGTCAGTGCTGTGCCACAGAGCAGCGAGGACAAGAGCAGCAACCCGCCTTGGTGCCACTGCTCCCACATTCAATGAAATTTCAGCCCGCAGTATAACTTCAAGGTCAGGATCAGTTTTGCCTTCGACTGCCAAACATGCCAGTGCCCACCAACAGACCGCACGCTCAACCTGCCATCACATGCCATACAGCATGCAAGAGAAGACACCCACCTGTTGCACACTCGAACAGCGTGGCACCCAGGCTGAAGATGTCGGCTGCGGGTGAGGGCTCGCCCCCAACCTGCAGCAGTTCAGGTGCCACATAGTCGCCATCACCCTCCTCCCAATCCTGCGGCGCAAAGGGTAGGGGGATTTGCAGAAGGTGAGCTCCAGAGTGGAGGCGCAGCCGTGTCCCAACGTGTCCCAACCGGCCAGACCAAGAGGACTGATGCAGCTGAAATTCATTGAGCCGCCCATCTAGCCAAGCATGCACAACAGCGCTAAAGCCAAGACGTTGTTTCTCAACGCTACCATACATGTCCCAGCGATGTATTTGCACACAAGCACCTAAGAGCGTTGCCCTGGCTCCTAGTTTACAAACCCCACCAACGCAGCTGCATGCCCACAATGCCATCCAACTGCTGCGGCGCACCATGCTGCCGCTGCTGTCGCGCGCCACTGCCAGCCCAAAGTCACCAATGCGCCAGGTACCGGAGGCCAGGTAGATGTTTTCCGGTTTTACGTCCAGGTGCAGCACGCCATGAGAGTGGAGAAAGTGCAAGCCATGAGCTGCCTGGCAGGCAGTGGCCCACAGCTGCTCGTCAGGCACGCACGCGCCGTGTTGGCATGCCTGCAGATGGGCAGTCGGCACCTGAAGGGTTGAAAAATGCCTCAGGCATGTGCCGCCGCTAATGCAGCTGCCAGTTGGATTGCTTGGTTGACTCTACAGTAACGAAGCACAGGGTTCACAGGGTGCTTATTGTATGATTCCAACTGCACCTGCCCAGATTCTGCAGTGCTTGCCTGGTGCACCTTCTGCGCCAGGTTTCCGCCCTCGCACCAGGCCATCTGGATGTAGAAGTGGCCGCCCTCCTGCCAGGCACGGTACTGGTTCTGCGGGCAGGTGGGCAACACAAATACAGCATCTTAGCAAGCCGGCCAGCGGCAACACAAATACAGCAAATGACCATGCAGGCTGCCTGTTGGCGCTGCTGCCCAACCTGCCCAGGGTTAACGCAAAGAGCAGGTGGTGCACATGCACGGACTGCTTTCCATGCACCCAACATGCTGTTTGCCAGACACGCACCACAATGTTGGGGTGCGAGGGCAGCGCCGCCACCGCCCGGATCTCACGCAGGCACCGCTCCCGCTGCAGCTTGGAGCGGAAGCGCCGGCGCGAACGCTTGACAGCAAACACCTCGCCGCTGCTGCGATGTCGAACGCGGAACACCTGCATGATCCATGACGGTGGCAGAAGGGGAGGGAGTGTGACATATGGCTCACTGAGCGGGGCGTGCTTCGATGGGACGAGGCCACACAATAATTGCCGTTGATAATAACAGGAACACCAAAGGGACGCCAGTGATGCTGAACAGCTGCATTAGCAGCACGGCGCCACCTCCTCACCTCGGACAGATGAGTCTTGCCGACCAGCTGCCAGGGTGTCTCAAAATGTTGGTGATACTGGAAGAGGCTGGGGTCCAAGACGGACTCGGTGCGATGCATGTCGCTCACAAGAAGCACCTGCACCCACAAGAAAGCATAGCAGGGAAGAGACGAGCCGTCAGGCGGCACAAGCAGTCACATATTAGAGCATGGCCTGTGAGAAATGCACGTAGCAATGCCAACTCAGCCCGGGATGCCCAGCAGCAGTTTTAAATACCGTCAAGAACCAGTTTGCCGCAACAGAGGTGCCTGGGGCTTGCAACCCGCTTGATGAGTCGGCAGGTGGGTGGGCGGTTGTTGGAGCGCCGGTGGTAGCCCACGTACCTTGGCATCCTTCAGACTGTTAGCGCGAAAATGACTCCTTGCCGCCCTGCTTTTCGTCTTGCGCGCGCTTGGAGAAGAGGGGAGGCTGCCCGCCGACTTCATAGGCGACGGCGGGTCCCGCGGGGTGTCTGCCTCGCTGCAGGTGCCCATGCCCGCTTCGCCCTCCAGAGACGCTTTGATTCCTGGTAGAGTGAGGGGAGCAAGCATTGCTAGCCGCTCACGGAGGTAATCGTGTTAGTGGGCGGGGTGTGAAATATGCAACGATGCACGCGACAAAATTGACATGACAAGTAAGGCACTGGAAGAAGTGACAAATATCGCAGAAGAATGCGCCACCGCGGCGGGAGACTAGTCAGCTGGCCCCAGCTGCGCGTCACGTTCATGTAACCCATGAATGATGAGACCCCTCGTCTCCCAAACGCGGTAGCACTTCAGCCCTTCCCCGCGCCGACGAGCCACGGGATGCGGCAGAGCGGGGTGGGGCTAGGGTTGGGGACGGCACGTCTGGCACAGACGGCAGGCAGGCTCCCATCAGTGTTGCGGCAACACATGTATCCTAAATGTGATGTCAGCATGGAGACTGCAACCAGCAGCATGATCTACTTCTAGTCAGTCAATGTCAAAATGGCCTACACCAGGGCACTGAACACAGTCCCCCGTCAAGCTGTGCCGGCAGCTGCCGCATATTCGGAAGTCCTCCGCTTGTTGGGGTTCTAATGCGGGCGTTTCTCTCACAGTTGGGCTGGAGTTTTGGGGGGATCAACTTGGTTTCGGGGTTTTCCAAACCCCTGCTGAGACGGCAAGAACTGAAGGCAGCGGGTGCACTGGTTTTATGCAGGAGGCATGCTCCACTGTTTATTTCTTGTTAGTAGTACAAGAGAGCGCGTGTGAAATGTTTTCGACAATTCCTGTCCACGGAAATGGCTTGCCGAAGTCTCCCCACCCATGCTGCCGCCCGCACCTTTCAAAACTGCATGCCGCGGCGCGCCGTCCTGCTTAGCTGGCGAGGCAACCCTCAAAATTTTACTCTGCACTCCCCCGGCATGGCTGCGCAACTTTGATATCAGCGTTTGCCAATGAATGTATTGACTGGCTCCTGGGACTGCCATGGAGCTCGTGGGAGTCAGCCAAGAGGGGGAAGCCCTGACTGCGCTGGCAGCGGCCATAAACAGTTCCACCCAGCTTCCAGACGCTGCGCTGGGCGGCGAAAAAGCCGATGGGCATGACCAAGCGCCGGAGACGGGCTCAGGCCCCACTGCTGGCTCACAGCCTGGCGGCGTCGCCGCGCCAATGCTGCCTGCAGCACGGACGTTTGCTAGCCTGTGTGTCCAGCGGGGGGTGGATCCGCATCTTGAGCTGGTGCGCAGCCTCGATTCCCTGCCTGCTGAGGCATTTGCACAAGTCACGCGCTACCAGTCACCCGGGGAAGGTGAGCTGGTGACACACCCGCAAGGTGCGAAGAGCACTCGCCTGTCAGCTGGCCACACTGTTAGCTTTTTGTTTTTCCTGGTCCACTTGTTGAGCATATCTGTCATGAATCATGATGCCATCATAAATTTATCTCTGCCTTGGACAACACCCTGGTCGCTGTGGGATTGCCCGCTTTGTCGCTGTTCCCATTCGCAGCTGGGTAGTCAACCGCTCCCGCTCGTGGTTGCAGGGGGGGCCGTGCTGAAGTTGCCGCATGGCACCCAGCCGCCACACATCGACTGTCTAGTAGCTATGATAACGCTGTGTCCAAGGCTGGCAGCAGGGGCAAGCAGGGAGAATGATGTCCGCAATGGCGGCAATGGCGCCGGCAGGCTCTTGGACGGCACTTTCTTGCGCACACGCCACCTAGACCTATCGGGCCACCTCATATCCACGCAGCAGCTGGGAGAGGTACTGGTTGATGGCCCCCACAGGCTGGGCCAGTGCTACCAACTGGAGGACCTGGTGCTGGCGGGGTGCCAGCTGACGTCAGGTGTGTGCATGTGGATGTGCATGCAAGAAATCCATGTATTTAGGGAGGCAGCTCAACGTGTGCACACCCCATCTTACCTTAGCAGTAACTGTCTGGCTGGGTTCTTCCCGTTTTCCGACAAGCAGCCAGCTGGCCGCAATGTGGCAGCTTCTGGAACCGAACTGCTGCCTTACACACCCTTGTCTTTTGTTTCAGCCTGCCGCCGCGTGCCCGCCACTACATCCGACATGATTTGTCGCAGATGCCCTCATGCTCTTAAGAGATTGGAAGGCGCGCAAGGCAATGGCGGGCTTAAAGCGTTTGGTGCTGGCAGACAACCCTCTGTTAGGTCGAAGCACATTGCAGCAGCAGCAGCAGCAGCAGCAGCAGCAGGGGCCTCCACAGCAGCAGCAGCAGGGCCCTGGCAGCTCACCAATGGGTGCAGCAGCAGTGCCAGGAGGACCATCAGCGGCAGCGCCAGAAGCCGTGGCAAGTGGGTTCCTTGGGCCGGACCAGCTGTACTGGCTGGGAGGGCGGCTGTTTCTGGCAGCGCCACTTAAACTGCTGGATGTGCGTAACACAGGTGCGTGGGTGGGTGAGTGGGGGGGTGATGACCAATGCTGCGGACAGTGCTGGTATTCAATCACCCAAGCAGAGTGCAGTGGGTTGCCTGACTGAACCATGTATATAACTGCCAACATTGCGGTTGCAATGCGTCTGTGCATGCTTGCCTGGCGACCTATTGGGTGTCTGATGCACGGCGTAAGCATGCCATGTTTGCTGCTGCTCCTCCTCGACTGTGCGCCACAATCTGCACAAATTACTCTGCCCTACCCTCATGGTTGCCAACCTGTCTACAGGCTTCAGCGACGCTGCCATGTGCCAACTGCTTCACAAACTGGCGACCTACCCGAAGCCAAAAAACGTGGGGGGCCCTGATCCCGAGGCACCGCCACATGCAGGCTCCCGCTACACATTGGAGTGCCTCAAGATTGGTCCACCAGTTGACCGCCCTTATTTCAGCAAGCAGACAGGTGGGCACGTGTCGCAGCGCGCTTCAGCAGCATACAACCTTCAGCCTGCACCCACGGAATTGTGATTGTTTGTGGCAGTACTGGACAGGATGTTCCTCGCGGCGCATGATGCCGTGCAACTCATGCTAGCTGGCAGCTTTGCGATGGGCATCGCTTCACTCTCGCAATGCTAATCCGCCAATCCAATGCCCCATCCACCACCACTAACCCTGCCACCCTCCCTCCTATGCTCACACCCACTTTACTCACTGTGCAGTGGAATGGCTGATGAAGGCGACCACTGTGGCTTCGCAGCTGCAGGTTGTAGAGGTGCTGGGCCTGCCACCTGATGCGTTGCCACGGTTGCAGCTGTCCTGGCAGGAGGTGCAGGTGGCAAAGCAGCGGTACGGCTACGTGGCTTGCAGCACGGACGGAGTAGTGCGACTGGCGCTGACGGCGGAGTGAGTGTCCAGGAGGACAGTGGTGCATTGATTGGGAGTGTGCCCGCATGATGCAGCTGCTTGCTTTTGGTGCATACACATATGCTTCGTTCTTGCGTATCACTCAAGGCATGGTTGTCTCGGTTCGGTTGTCTCTCGTGCTGGCACTGCGTGCCGTTGTTTTTATTGCTGGTGCTGGTGCACTGCGCCAGTAGCCCCAGTGGTGCCGGCGCAATTTGACCTGCAGGTAGCAAACAAACGTTGCTTTGCTGGCCTACCCCTGCCTGCAGCGCTGACAAGGTGGCGGCTGAGTGTTTGCCCACACAGCACATTCCGCTGCAGCCCTGCAGGCTGGACCCTCAGGCCCTGCGGCCCAGCAACCCGCTGCCCGCTTCCTCCCTGCCACAACAGGAGCCCAATGAGGTGCAGCAGCCAAAGAGGCAGCGGCAGCAAGAGCAGCCGCCGCAGCAGCCAGGGCCACCGCAACAGCCGCCGCAGCAAGGACAGCCGCAGCCCGTGTCTCGGCAGCACCAGCAGTCTCGGCTGTTCACCCATGACTCCAGCAATCTGTGTCGGGTGGGCAAGCAACGGCTGGGAGGCCCCCGGCAGCCCCCGCGCCTGCCAGGTGCGATGCCCGTGCAGTCCAGGCCAGCAGATGCCTTGGGTCCCGCTGCTGCCTCCCACTTCTCGCATGTTCGTGCGGTGGCGGCATCAGAGGGGGCAGACCTGCATGGGAACACCGGCGCCTACCCAGCTGCAGCGGCAGCAGCAGCAGCTGCGGCTGCAGCAGCAGGGATAGGTGGAGGCAGGGTCCTGGCGGTAGCTGGGCGTAGGCCTGCGGGGCAGTCGCGACGGCGGCGCCAGGCTGGCGGTGTCTCTGGGGAAAGGCTGTATAGGGGAGGTGCTGCAGAGGATGCCCTGCCACTCTGGGAGGATGATTTGGAGGAAGGTGAGAGGCGGCGAGGGCATTGATTGCTGTTGGAGGCTTGCTCGTTTGATTGGGTTCTCAACGACTGCTTGTCTGATTGGCTGGTTTGCAACTGCAGGTTATTCAATGGCCTGTTGCATGCACTGCTTATCCCTGCATGCCTTGCGAATGGGCAAGCCACAAGCATGTTGTGCTCATTGCGTAATGCACTGATTAATTGCGGTGTTTTCCCGTGGTGCAGAGGGTGAGTCTGAGGGTGATGAGTATGAGGAGGTGGACACCCTGGAAGGCAGCGAGGAGCAGGACCCAAACATGTGAGTGAACAGTGAGTTTTCTTCTCTGTTGAAGCTGCTGTTGGGGCAGAAGGACGATGCGATGTTTAACATCAGCACTTGCAGTTGCTTCTTACACGTCTTTGCCCTTGCGGAATGTAAGACAAGACGCAACCTGCGCCTAATATGGCACACTCGCACAAGCATATGTGAGTGGGCAGCCCAGCTGTTCCTGTTTCCCGCTCTAAAGTACTGCCTGTACTTGATACTGCGCTTTTGGCCGCAAAATCTCTGCTTCAACATCAGCGCAACCTGTAGCTGTTCATGGTTTCACAGCCAACAGCAGCGGGACAGCTGCATGCATCCACGTGCGCTTCACGCTCTTTCCGTGCCTCATCCCACAGCCTACAACCTGGTGATCCCAATGACTCTGATGACGCGGCCAAAAATTACAAGAAAGATCTCAATAGTCTGATCAGGTAGGAGAAACTTGCAATATAAATTGCACTCCACAAGCTTGCAACCTGCATGCCTTCCCGCTTCGCAAGTCATAGCATCCTGCCCCCACACAATGTGTGACAGGTGCGGTCTTTGACCCCAACAGCTGCGCCAACACGAGCAAGTTCATCGATTGCATTTGCTCTTGTTCCAGTGCAACTTCACAACCTCTGCCGTGCCTTGCCTTACTCTGCCCTTGCCTCGCTGTACGTGTTATGCGGTTCAGGCAGCTGCATGACAGGGTTCCAGAGGCCGCTCGCGAGGCTACTAAGCTGAGGAATACATGGCGGCACGCGGCTTACCCTTATGACAGGCAGGCAGCGCAGCAGGACGGGTTTGGGAGGGTGTTGTGCTGCGCGTTGCAACCCAGCTCTCATGCTATGTCCTCTCTATGGTATGTCGCTGGCATGCCGCCTGCTGCCCACGTGGGCTCCAGCGCTTGACAGCAGTGGTGGCGGTTGGTGTATGTGGTTGTGCACATGTGTGTGGGTGCAGGAAGCGGTGGAAGAACCCGTCCAAGGACCATCCTGATGAAATGGTTACACTAAACGCTCTGTTGAAGCTTATGGAGGTGCGGCTGGCTGGCTATGTGGTGCATGGGGGGTGTTAGAAACTTTGCCATGGACTGTAGGAGCAGTGGTGCAGGTGATGGGAGTGATGCTGGTTGTGTTGGTGGATTCAAAGAGGAAACGCTAAGGGTGCATGGGGTAATGTCTTGCCTTCGCTCATTGTCCAAAAGCAAGCTCATTTGCCGTGGCAGGCTGCTTTATAAAACCACACTAATCTCACACCGTTAGTATCCTCCAATCCCTGCCTGGCAGCTGCTGAAGAAGCACGGCATGCGGTGGTCCTTCCCCTTCCCAAAAGAGCAGCAGCAGCGTGTGCTGGCATGGCGGCAGGAGCAGGAGCGGGAGCAGGAGAGGGAGCAGCAGCGGGGCGAGGCGGCGCAGACAGCCCAACAGCGGCCGCAGCAGCAGGGGCAGCAGCGGGGGCATGCTCACAAGAAGCTGCGCAAGGCGGCTGAGTTACAGCGGGAGGAGATGGAGGATGGGGACAGCGATGGCGGTGGCGGTGGCACTGTTGGTGCCACGCAGCGGCAGGGCAAGCGCAAGCAGGTGGTAGTGATGGAAGAGAGTGATAGTGGCAGTGACAGTGAGAGCGACAGTGGCGGTGGTGGCGGTAGTAGTGGTGATGGTGACGGTGATGGCGGCGCAGCTGAAATGGTGAGCTGCGGTGGCGCCAGCAATGCCTTGGCGAGCGACGTGCCGCATGGGCAAGCAACACAGCTTGTGCAGCCCCCTCAGCCCAACGGGAACGGGCACCAGCAGCTGCAGCAAGAGCCGCTGCCGAACCCACTGCCGCAGTCCCAGCTACAGCAGGTGCCACCGCAGGCACCTTTGCCAATTAGCAGCGGCGCCAATACTGAGCCAGAGCAGCATAGCGGGGTGTCACTGCCCCCACCATTGCGCAGCCTTTCCACACTGGCAGCAGTGGAGGCTGAGGCCGCGGTGGCGGCGGCAGTCCAGCAGCTGGCACTGGGTGACCCAGGCATGCGAAACGCAGGGGAGGATGGTGTGCTGGCGGGTGCTGCTGCGCCTGGACGGGCTGCCGAGGATTCTGCCGCAATGCGGCCGGGTCAGAAGCGGGAGCAACACGTTGACATGCAGTTGAAGAGGGACGAGGCTCGGCAAGGGGGGCAGCAACACGGAATGCTTCAACAGCAGCAGCAGCAACTGGTAGGGCCTGTGCAAATGGAGCAGCAGCAGGTTGTTGAAAGGCGACAGCCACCGCAACAGGAGGAGCAGCAGCAGCAGGTTGTTGAAAGGCAACAGCAACAGGAGGAGCAGCAGCAGCAGCAGGGCAAGCCCCGGGAGCAGCAGCAGCAGGGACAGCAGCACGAGGAAGACCCAGACGAGCAAGAAGAGGAGGAGGAGGAGGAGGAGGAGGAGGAGGAACTGCTGGAAGAGCTCATCATCCCCGACTCGTAAGCATGCAGGCTTCAACACTCTGTGGTGGTGCATCTGCGATGGCATGCGCTGAGGGTGTCTGCTGCATCTGCAGCGGTGATGGTGCGGTCGATGTATCAACTATTTGTGACTGATGCATGGGTGACTAAATCATCCCGTTCTTGCAGGGAGGAGGAAGATTGAGGCTGGTTTTATCGAGTTGCCTGCAGACATATTTTGCCCTGCTGTAGGCCAGCAGCCCTCAGTGTGTCTATGCCCATATTTACGACTGCTTTGTTGAACTTATAGGCGAGCGCATGTTGCAGTGGTGTATGCCAAATCAAAAAAAATGATAAAACAGTGGGGGTATGTGCTGGGGTGCAAATCCGCATGCTCCGGGAGCCAGGGATGCCTGCCAGAGCCTGCCAGTTGGGCTGATCCGGCAAGGCTGCATCGAGA
>JAAMXP010001411.1:0-32527 GCA_019693395.1 Ettlia oleoabundans | reverse complement strand
CAGTTTCCCGCCCCCGCTCCGCTATCCAATCAATAACGGCACCGCACATACACACAAATACGCCAAAAACCAAACCCTAATGATGCCTCACCCAAGAACACGTGCATGCTGTCCCGCAGGGCGCCCACAATGCCTGTCGCTGGTGGGTGCCTCAGGACGCCTAGCACCAAGGCATCCGGAAGCAAAGTCACAATCAACAGCCTATGAGCCCCGATGATCCAACTTCGCAGCTTATCTCTCCTCCTGCTCCGGGCCGCATAGGACAGCGATGCTGGCAGTGCAATGGTGATAGCAAGGCAGGTCGCCAGCCTGGCTTGCAGGGCCCAGCCATGCCTGCCGCCAACGATGTTTGTGCTAGCACGCCCATCACTGGCGTGAGCTAAGCGAGTTAGGCGCAGCCAAGCGATAAGGACATTGAGGCAGACAAAGATGGCAAAAAGCCTGTCCACCCTGTGCTGCTCGACCCTGCTGCATGGCTGTGGTATGGTCCAAGACTGTTGCTCCTGCCAGTCACGCTTGTCAGTGAACGTAGCAACCTTAACAGCTACAAGCCGAGAGACGTCGTGCCTGGCCAGGCAAAGCGGGTTAGCACGCTAAGGGTAAGCTTAGCAGGCCGAATGCAAACAAACCCTTTGCGTATTGCGTCCTACGTGACTTCGGTGGACAGACCTGCTGGCTCCAGCTAGACCCCTTTCCGATGCAGCATTTTATCTGTTCTTCTGATGCTTTGACGAAAGTACGTGACGTTAACCAAAAAGAAATTTCTGGCAACTGACCATTACAGGATGCAGATGATATATGGCCAGTTAGCGGCTGCAGATGGATTGAAAGGCAAATGAAGGGGCACTCGGGAGGTTGGCCAGCTCCTTAAATGCCCGTGCTCAACACAGTGATGCCTATTATACAAAACATGGGCGAGTGAAGGTCCTAGGCTGCAGCACATGTTGCTTCAGGGTAGCAAACCAACGAGGCTAGCTGCAGCACCAGAAGATCTGAAACGCAGATCTCAAGAGCTAGAAACGGTTGAATTCACAGGCTCGACACGGCAGGCTGAATGTTACAGCCCTCCCGCCACCTCATGGGCAGGCATATCCCCTGACGGGTGGCTTGAGCCATCTTGACCAGGTTCCTTCTAAATCGAGCACCCGTGGGCATCCCCAAAGGGGCTTCACCATGCGAACGCCTCAAGGGCATCGCTGGGCGCATCCCCAGGCGCTTTGTTGGCATGCGCCTTAGGATGACCGTTCCGCGCTTCACTGGGCATGTGCCTTGAGGGGCTGGTAGGCAGACCGCTGCTCCTCCTCCTCCGTATCAGCCCTGCAGCAGAAGCAACATCGCCCAAAAAAACATATAAACCTAAGTGCAGGTGTCGGCCTTACGCCAACGCGGGCAAGCGGGAAGGCAGGCAAGCAGAGCTTGCGCAGACCTGCTGCCCTCGTGCTGAATTCAGCACTCCCAAACACCTGCCGCATGGCAAGAGGATTTGAAAGCAAGCCCACTGTGCCTGTGATCACTACAGCCGACGGCATACACGAACCAGCACAGGCGCTGCCTCACACGCCTGTGATGCTAGTATATTCCGACCATGTGACAAGATACTGGGGCAGCATATGCAAGCACCTCAGCATATAGCTGCACCACCCTCCCACCGCCACCACTAGGCCATCACGCTGCCCCAGCATGCTTATGGCAGTGCTTGATGCTTGTACCCAATGCTGGCACCCCACCTGACCGCCGGCTGTTTGGCCTTGTCAAAAGTCTCATCAATCTTCTGCATGGCCTCACGCTTGATGGCTTCTGCCTCGCGCTTCAGGGCATCATAGCTCTGCAGGCAAGGCCATGTGGGTCGATCAAGCAGGGGCAGAAAGGACAGCACCCAGGTCAGCAAGAGCATAAGGGTCGGCCACCAGGCTTCACCGCAGCGGTTGATGCACAGGATCACCAGTGAGCGGGTTAAACTAAAGCTGGTGAGGGGTATACGGGCAGGTATCATCCACTAGTGGGCATCTGCCACTTTAGGCCTGATGGAGGCGCGAACATAACAGACAGTCAGCCAGCTGCATGACTGGTGGGCCAATATGCAGTTTGCACTATTTTTTCATGCAACCCAGCACACAGTGTCAGCCCAGCCTTCCGCTAACACTATAGTGGAGCACCAACCGTAGCGGGCTGAGCAGATGGCGAAGTGCTGGGAGCCATGGAGGCCGTGGCAACGGGCTGCAAGGAAGCAGCAATGAGAGCAGCGGTGCCAGTGATGACAGCAACTCCAGCAAAAACAGAAGAAAAGAGCTTGAGCAGCAACAGAGGTAGCCGTAGAGGGACAATAAAAGATAAAAATGTCCTGGGACTGCTTCACCATACTGCTAGCTGGTTTGAAGCTGGGCCAACCCTCCTCAAATGGCAATCGACGATCGCAAGTCAGTCGCATTTCCAACGCGGCCTTCCATGTTTGAACATTGAGGGTTGGCTGAGCGCAACATCTTGCCACACCTTCTGGCAGGCACATGGATCACGAACTCGCAGACCCACACCCCAAACTGAGCCCAGGAAATCCCGGCCGGATTTCGATGGTAAGGTGATCAAGTGCACTTAAGCACACCCCAAACCTCACTCAAAGCCCCACCAGCCCCGCTCAACCACTGCGCAGCCCATTGTTCCACCTGTGTGCACCCTGCCCCCACCTTGTTGGCGGAGAAGTTGCGGAGGTAAGGCTCCAGGCTGGGCACCTCCCTCGCCTTCTGCACCGCCACCAGCAGGAAGGGGCGCACGAACTGCTCATACACGAACGCCGCACCCTGCAGATGTGCGTATGTAAGAAGTGTGCTAAGGAGATGTGGCGTCACCATTTCAGGGCAGAAAAGACGAGAAGTCAGCCCCCATCAAAGTAGAGCAGGATGGTCAGCACCCAAATGTTTGGGCGAGCAGGCAGGTTGAAAGTGTGAGGCAAAACCAGCAGGGGAGGCAAAGCTGCAGGAGTAGGGACAGAAACGCGAGGGCAAGAGTAGGGCAAGGGCAGGAATGTTGATTGGGTTGATTGGCGAACGCGACTGCGCAGGCAGGCGCGGCTTGCAGCTCTGGTTGCATGTAAAAGCCAGCAGACTGCATGTTACAGCCAGGCAGTCGGTCTGGTAATCTGGTTTCTGGACTGCTGAAGAGACATTTCTGTTCTTTCGAGCCACCGGCGCAGACCAGCAGCCCCGCAAAACCTGAGTCACATCAGTGCCAATACCGTGCAGCAGCCCCCACCTGGAACTGCGGCAGCGCCAGCCAGGCGAGCAGGAACACACGCATGAGGCGGTAGAAGGGCAGCCTGCGGCAAGGCAGGTGGGGCGAGCGGCATGGCACGGTTGTGAGTTGCACAGGAGCCGTCCTTGATTGAGGGCAGCAAGCTTGCTGTAGGAAGCGCCTGGAGCCGTGAGCCCCACACTTGAATTGCCGACACAGCCACTCTGTCGATCCATTTTGGGGTGATAAGCCAAGTCCCCACTGGGCTTTGCAAGCTGACCACCTCAGCACTACTGAAAGACAACCAATACTCACCAAATGAGGAAAGACCAGGCCACCGTCTCGACTGAAAGGAGAGTGGCGTAGCACACCCAGTACGTCAGCCACTGCAGGCTCCAAGTGCGATGCAATGGTGGCGGGCAGGAGTCCAGGTTACATGTTGGGTGTACCCCACGAGCCGAGGTTGAGTAAAATATTTCAGTGGCGCAATACTGCCATTACTGCTGCAATGCAGCTACATGCTGCTGTGTATCCTGGGTAGGATAAATCCAGGTGGTTGAAGATGGTTGCACTGACGGACAAAGAGCGGCGCCACCACCTGGCTGGCAGTACATACTGTAGGCAACAGAGCGGCTTGCGGGGTATATTTACCTGCTTGTCATCGTCCAGATCATGGCTTTCAATTGCTTCAAAGCTCTTGAACGTCGGCAGAACCAGCCCCACCATGAGGGCAGCAAGCCTGCATGTTCATGTTTGGTCTATTAGCAAGGTTGAGCAGCACGCGTGGCCAAAACAAATAAGCCAGGCGAGCAGCTGGCGGGCAGCGGCGTGCCGAAGGATTGGCGGGAGTGGAGTTAACGCTGTGGAGGCTCTGAGCCTACAACAGCGCCGGTCTTGACCCCAGACCGTTTGTGTGACAGGCCAAGCAGCGCACGAGGAGGCAAGGAAGCCAGGGTTGGCAGAAGCGGCATGTCGTTCTGGCTAGCGGCCTTCCTGTTGAGGAGCGTGTCCTGCCGCCCTTGCAGCACCTGGTCAGGTTGCCGTATGTAGGAATGAGGTTGAGAAGAAGTCTGAACACCATGTTGGCGATCAAGGTGCACTGGAGACTTGAACGCTGAGGTCGAGCGGTTGAGACGTGCAAGGAAGACAACAACTATGAATTGCCGCCCTCTCCTCTGCAGGCTCACCCAGCGTTTCATGCCCCGCCAGCAGGTTCCCAGCAGCAGCAGAGTTTCTTGTAACAGATTTGCAAATGACGCCTGTTGCATTGCTGATCAGTAGATCTTCAAAGCCAGCCATTCCGCCGTCGAAGGCGCCTGGCAGTCGGGCCTACATGGGGCAAGAGGGCGAAGATGACTTGCTCCAGGCGGCTCTGCAGGTATTGAACATGCGCAATCGGTCCCTGGCCTAGATTACCACCAAAACGTCGCCCCATCGCTGACTTGCTACTGCCGCCTGCCGCCAACCGCCGCGTGCCCTCCCTGGCTGCTTGCTCCTACTCAGGCACCCAAGTTTGGTTTGAACGCCAAAGCTTTGATACTGCAACATGCTCTGGGCCAAGATGAGGATGAAGCAGACGTTGATGCACATAACACCCGAGCACAGAAGCGGCAGCGCCAAGGCAAGGCGGCAGTGGCTGTCACTCAAGCTGTGCTCGAAGTTAGCCTGTCGTTGCCAATTGGCCTGCAGCCGTTGCAACCTTCTTTTTCAAGCAGGAAAACTTACTTGCATTGTGGCGAAAGGATGTTTGGGCGTAGCCTTCAGTGCAAGAAACCTGCTGTGTACCCATTACCCTGCAGATGCTCAGGGTGCTGCTGCTGCTTTTGCAGCTAAGCGCGGCGCAGAGTACCTGGCTGCTGTGGAGGTGAAGCAGCGCCCATTGGTGCCCTACGTAGCACGCAGCAAGATACCTCGTATTAACAGGTCCGTAGCTGGACTGATGGTTGCTAGGTATTGGTGGCTTGGGTGGCAGCCAATGATTCATAAGGCAGCAGACTAGGGTTCACATGCTCACCAGCTTTCCAGAGTTCTGTGTAGCCACCAATAGGATGGCCCACTGCCGCTGCTGTCGCTGCTGATGCAGGCAGACTGTACTGAACAAGCTGGCGGGAGAGCACCTGGCTTTGGCAGCGCAGCAGCGGCGTCTGCGCCCGCAGCCTGCGGCGGCAGACGCCGAGCTCAGGTTAGTACAGGCGTGGCAGCAAACCGCTTGTTGGGCAGAGAATGACGCAAATGGGCCTCATTCGTGCTTCCCATATTGAAATGGGTCGCTGCATCCAAGCTCGAGTGCTCGTCTGCTCTTACAGGAAAACATGTCATGCTCTTGTTTTCCCACACGCTTGTTCCTTCCCTGCCTCTGTGGTCGCACGCGGCTGCCATGCAGGAAAGCAGCATTTGATCTGGCGCTGGCTCAGGAGCTTGAGCTGTACAGTCGATGCGGCAGCGCACAGGTGTACCAAAACCTGGCGGCACGCACCAGCGCATTACAGTGGCTCGAGCGCCGGGAACCCCAGCACTGGCAGCAGCAAGTGCAGCAGCCCACCAGCCATTTGCAGCAATCTCCAAACTCTGCGCAGCAACAGAACAGGCAGCAGCAGCAACAGGAGCAGGAGCAGGAGCAGGATAAGCGACACGTTGCACAACCAGGCAGTAGAGACACGGGCAGCGCAGGTGCTCCTGAAACCAGGCGGGAACGGGGGGCAGCAGCGGAGGTTGCTGGCCAGCGCTCTGCCAACAAGGCATCGATTGCGCAGCTGGAGGAGGCTGAGCTAGAGTGGGGGGAAGCACTGCCATTGTCAGATGCCGAGGAGGAGGAGGAGCACAGGAACCAGGCAGCAGAATCAGCATTAGGAGAAGCGAGCGCAGATGTGGCTGTTGTCGCAAGACCTACAGCAGCGCCGGCCGCAACCGCCAAGCCGGCAAGTGCGGCAGATGCATCTGGTTTGACTGATGTCGCAAATGGGGTTCCAGGTGGCCAAACCATGGCAGCAGCACCTACCTCGGCTTGCACCTCCGCACAAACTGTGGTTGGAGACTGGGAGTTGAAGCCGCTGCAGCTGTCGGCACCACCAGCAGCTGGTATGCCTGAACCGCCAAGGCCTGGGCAGCAGCAGCACGCTGCGAGCCCTGGATCCTTGCCAGCTGCAGAGCCTGCAGCTGAAGAGGAGCTAGAGGCAGCAGCAGGACATACAGTTGATGGGATAACTTCAGCAGCAGCGACAGTGGCAGCAGCAGTGAAGGGAGAGGGTGCTTCACTACCACAGCATACCCAGCAGGAAGTACCGAATGCGACCCTTGCAGCTGGCACAACAGCCCAAGCGCAGCAGACTGCATCTGACTTGCCGCAAAGGGAGGGTCTTCCGGCTGCTGACCACTTCTGCAAAGAAGCTGCCCCTTTGGGAGGAGGCACAGCAGCCGTGAGTGATGTTACCGCCCAGGTGCTGCTATTCATCAGGGCAGAGCTGCACCCGCTGCTTAGGAGGCACCAGGTCAGCCAAGCGACTCACGATGCAGGTGGGTCCCTGCTGTGCTGTGCCTTGGGCTGCCTCACCTGCAATTTGACGTGGTTGTGCTTGGGCTTGGCAGGCGCATTGCAGGTTAATTGTGGTTCCTGGTTTCCTGGTCGAATAGTGCACTGGGTCCAGGGGGTGATGGGCACATGGGGAGAGCCCCTGAGCACACCCCCACCTTCTTGCCGCAGTGTGCGAGAAGTGCGTCGCCAAAGTGATGCAGCGGCACTCTGGGGCAAGCTCAGCCGACTTTTTGGTGACAGAGTCCAGCAGCATCCGAGGCCTGGTGCGGCAGTACCTGAAACATGTGCAAAAGCAGCAGCATCAGCAGCAACAACCACAACAAGAGCGGCGGTACGAGCGGGTCCAAGCACGCGCGCCTGGCAGCTCGATTTTGGAGCGGTGTTGTTTAAGAAGCTGATGACATCACTATGTGTAAATTTAAACAGTATCAATGTCATCAAACTGTTTATTAGCCAGTGGTGAAAGGTCTGGCTGCCGATGGCGCTACGTTGGGTGCTGTGCTGCGCGCGCTGCGACGCTGGTTGCCCATGGGTGTCAATTCGTTGCATTGCACTGTCGGCAGGGGGCTGCGAGCTCCTAGCCGTTTGCATCTGGCTGCCAGCCGCTCCCTGCGTTGTGCACACCCCATGCACGTTTAGCATCACAGTCCGGGAGACCGCTGGGGAGCGACTATTGTCATGGTTGATAGCACGACCGTCGCTCAAAAGGCGATATGTGCTGTCACGCCGTCCTGCCGCAGTTTGGACTTTGCGTCGGCTGGGCGGCTGGCTGTGGCAGCTCTCAGCGGCGCGGCGGCGTTGCCTTCCAGCCAGCAGCTGGGGGCAATTTTAAATCTTGCACCTCACCAGCACGCCAGCGGACTCCCGCGCCTGTCAGGAAATGCGTCAGCAATAGCAGCAAGCCGCCATAGCGAGCCTGAGCCAGGAAGGTTGTGGGTGCTGGCGGCTGCGGCAGCGACACTGTTGACGCAGCAGAGAGCCTCTGAGCACCCCTCCTACCGCAGAGAGCATGCCAGGGATGCCGTTGTGCACCTGATGCTGCCAGCACTAGAAGCTGAGGCTGCTTCACCAGCCAGAATGCCTGCGGCTGCTATGCCACAAGCTGTGACAGCTGTGGCACGGGGCGCAGCAAAGGAAGCGGCAGGAGAGGCAGCAGCGGCGTTAGGCGGGCAATCTGGCAGGCTGGAGGAGCTGCTGCAAGCAGTGGTAGATATCTTCACGGCTTATGGCTGCTGGGACCTGGGACTGACCATTGTTCAGGCCTCCACGGCACCGCAAGCACAGCAGCAGCGGCATGAGGCGCAGATGCAGCCGGGACTGATGCAGCCCCAGGCAGTTAATCAGACATCAGCCGAGGCGGAGCAGCTGCGCCGGCTACTGCCCGGGCTCCGCTTGCGGCTGGCAGCGGCGGTCATCAGGCAGGCGCTGCTTGCTGACAGCAGGCAGGCATGCCCAGGCCAGCGGCAAGGAAATAAGCAGGAGGGTCGGCAGCTTGAGCAGGGATGGCTTGCACTGCCAGTACAAGGAGCAAATCTATCAGCAACAGGAGAAACGCCAGGAGCAGCAGCACAGATGGATGCTGTTGAGCAGCAGGGATGGGAAGCCATCGTTCAGCATGCCGTGAGGCACACCCTTCCAGAGCTTATCGCCCTGTTGCTTGCACAGGCGCAGCCGCCAGAAGGACAGCAGCAGATGCAGCGTTTCAAGCAGCATCGGCACAAGCAGCAAGCAGCAGAGCCAGCGCATGCCAGGGCAGCAACACAGCAGCTGCTCCTTGCCGTGCTCGCAGCAGCAGCACAGCTTGGGGAGCACCAAGCAGCCGTGCAGCAACTGCGGGATGCATGCAAGAAGTTGCTGGGTGCACCGGGGGTGAAGCGGCGGCTGGGGCTGGCGCTCTTGCTGCAGCTGCCTGCTGCTCTTCTGGTGCAAGTAGTTGGCGGCCCAGAGGCAATGAGCGGCGGTACAAGCATGAAGGATGCAAGGGAACATAGCAACACAGAGGAAGAGCAGGGTTGCACGCTGTGGCGCCCTCTCCGTAGCTGCCTGTGCGACGGAGAGGCAGCCAATCGCAAGCGGGCGGCTCACGTGCTCAGGCTTACACTGCAGCAGCAGGCGCCTGACGGTGCGATGCAGCAGCTGTTCCCCAGGGGCGCTTCTAATTCTTGTGTTGGGTTGCCTACCGTTTCAAAAATGCGCAAAGTGCTTGTTTGCCGAGCTTCGATGTGCACTGAGGGGCAATGATGTTTTCGCAATCTGGCTCTGGGCAGTGAGCCGACTCCGATCCATTGGACTCCCTTCGTGCAGTGCTATGCTGCAGTCACATTGCAGTTGACCAGGCCTTGTGGTGGCAACCCTTCCCTCATGCAGGCCAACTGGGGCAGGAGTGGCATTCTTTCTTCAAGCTGCTTGAATGCCTGGATGAGCGGGCGCCGCATTTGGTCAAGGCAAGTAGATCTGAAAGGAATGAACACAACGGTTTTTGACTTGAGAAGTTTATTCTGGCCAGCCTGAGCCTGCCCCACCGCCCCACCTTGGCCCTGCCAGCCAACAGAAGCCCGCGTTTCTTGGTAACCGATCCTGCTGGCGGCATCTCACCATGCAGGATGGCTGGCAAGAAATTGAGCGGCTTCACCCCAGGGAGCCTGCAGCAGGCGCATCAGCAGGGCATGCAGGCAGCACAGCCTCCAGCACTGGCTTGGGCTGGGCCTGGATGGAGGTGTTGTGGGCACGCAGCCTCCAACACGAACACCAGCAGGCAAGCAGTGGCGTTCAAAGTGTGCACAGGCGGGGTTGAAGGGGTGTGAGCGAGGGCAATGGCAGAAGCAGGAGCTGCCCTGGGCTGATTGAGTGCTGGGCCCTGCAGTGCTGAGGGCTCTGTTGTTCCAGTTGCAGCGGTTGTATTATGTCTCTTGTTGTTCGTAATGGTGTGAATGGGCGCGCTGGAAATGGCTTGGGCTACAAGGGCCAAGGCACCACATTGCAATGCTGTGCTCAGCCTGTGATATAACTTGCAACTCCTGATCATGTTGCACTGCTGGGCACTGCAGGTGCAGCGCGGCGTGTTGGAAAGCTTCGTGACTGGCTGCTGGTTGCCGCAGCAGCGACCACCACGGCAGCCACTGACACAGCAGCCGTGCATGTTGCAGACAGAGCAGGACCCGCAGCACCAGATGCAGCAACAGGCAGTGCAGCAGGGACAGGCGCTAGCTGATGTGCCGGTGTCTTTTGTTCTGGAGGTGGTGCTGCCCGCAGCTGGTCAGGCACACATGTGGCGTGGTGAGGGGGCAGCTGCACTGCAGGAGCGGACAACAGCCTGGGTGGGCTGGTACGCAGCTGCTGCTCTTGGGCAACAGGAGCGGCGGCAGCTCCTGCTGTCGTTGCTAGGCCTCCTGGCAGGCAATGCAGCCGGCAGCCAGGCAAAGCCGCGTCAGCAGCAGCTTGTGTTGCGGCCATTGGTGCAGACCGTCTTAGCGGCGCTGGTGCGAGTGGCTTGTGTGTCTGCTGCTGCTGTGGAAGCATTTCAGGCGGGTGGCAGGACGTGGGCAGAGGAAGAACAAAAGCAAAAGTGGGAAGTGGTTTTCTTGCAGGGCTTACAGCGTGCCACTGCCAACCTGAACAGCAGTTGGGGTCCTCTAGGTGGCACCGGCAGCCATACTACTGGCGTGTGCGGCAGCCTGCTACAAGCAGCAGCAGCGTCAGTGCCTCTGACTGCCACTTCCTGCAGCACAGGTGCAGGCGGTGACATGAAGCACAATCGAGCGCTGTTGTTGGAGATTGGGTCCTGGCTGCAGCAGCTGCCATTGCCACTGCTGCTGCCTGACGGTGCGCTGCACCTGCCAGCGGCAAGCTGGCTGCAGGCCGGCAGACAGCAGGGGCTGCTGCCTGTGCTCGGTGACTGTGTGGCCGACTTTGTCGCTCCTCCATTGCTGGGACTTGACACAGACACGGGGTCACCGGTCTCTGCATCGGAGTGGGCGGCTTGGGAGCGACAGTCTGGCAACCTGGCCAAGCTGGTCCTGCTGCTGTCGTCTGGCACCTGCCTCAGCAACAGCACCAGCATCAGGCCGCTAACTCACCCCTCGGATGGTGCCTCCCACACCATGGCACAGCAAAGCGCGGCAAGTGGTGTCCCCCCGCGTGTGGACCTGGCACAAGCGCTGTCTGCCTGGGCAGTAAATTTACGGACGCTTCACCGCAGGCAAGCTGGAGATGGTGGGAGGCACCATCAGTGTATTGGTCAAGTGAATGAACCTGGAATCCCTAAATTGCCAGCGTTTGCACCAAAATATTAAGCAATCCCTAGCCTTTGTTCTGCTGAAACATAAATTGCCACGCTGCCACTGTTCCATGTCATGGGATGTGCAGGCCGTACTTGCGACGCGGCACTGCAGAGCGCTGCCTGCTGCTGCTCAGCCATCTGCTCAACATCTGCTCCCCACTCCTGGCAGATGCAGCTGCAGAGCAGCAGCACATGCAGCAAAAGCAGCCGCTGGCTCACTTGCCGAGACAACAGCAGCAGGAGCGGCAGGAGTTGACACCCGAGGGGCCACAGCAGTCTGCCAAGGCGCAGCAGCCTCTGGTAGTATGTGTGGCGGCAACGCTGCAGTCTGCTGCGTATGAGTTGGTCAGCTATGCCAAGATGGTAGCGGCAGCATCTCTCTGGATCCCACCGCAGCAAGCACCACAACAGAAGCAGCAGCAGCAGCAGCAGTTGTTGCACACACAACAGCACCAGCAGCAGCAGCCTGATGGGGGCAAAGAGGACATCCGGCTGGCTCACCTATCGCTGGCTTGTATCAGCGGCACCCTTAGCATGCTTTCATCCTTGCAGCACGGCCAGTGGCAGCTGGAGGACGGTGGTGCAGCTGGTCAGGCGGCGGAGCAGCTGAAGCAGTGCTGTCAGAAGGCGGTGCGCTGCTTTGTGGCTGCCTGTGAGGGACACAGTGAGGGGCAGCAGCATGTCCACCTCACCCCAGCGTGTATGGCAGAGTGGGAGCACGCAGCGGCGCAGCTGGCGACGTTGACGGAATGCTGCAGAAGCTTAACAACAGCTGCAAAGGCAGAGCAGGATCACGAGTGTTCTTCAATTCAGGCCACAGCGAGGCTGACAGAACAAGAGCAGCAGATCAGAGCAGCCTTGGATGCTGTCCTACATCTGCAAGGTACCGCAGCTGCAGCTGCTTGTAACAGTGGTACCGGATCCACAGCTGGCAGCGATGGCCATTTCGCAGCTGCAGCAGCATACTGCCACCGTCTGTGTTGGAAGGCAGCTGTCGGCCTGCTGGAACTGCAGCAGGAGCTGCACGCACAGCAAGGACAGCAGCAACAAAAGCAGCAGCAGCAGCTACAACAGCAGGGACTGGAGTTCTCGCACCAGCAGCAGCAGTGGGAGGAGCAGCAGGCCCATCTACTCGCAGCGGCCCTGTGCAGCCTAGAGGCTGATGCTGGTGCCATAGGCCCGGCAGCAGACCACCGGCGCCTGCTGCTGCAGCTGCACTGCTGCCGCCTGCTGCTGCACGTGGCTCTAGACCAGCCACGTGTGCTTGGGCTGTTGCTAGATCGGCGCTTGCTGCTGGCACCGCAGCAGGCAGACGGGCTGCAGTCAGCGCCTACGATTAATGGCGATGAAGGGTCGGCGGCGGCGCTGGTGGGCTGGCTGTGCGCCGCAGCATGGCGCGCTTACCAAGCCGGCTCTGCTAGATCCAGCCGACGGCGCACGGGCCTGACAGCCGCCTTGGTGGCCACCTGCCTGCACCCAGCGCTGTTTGACACTGCAGCAGGGCCTAGCAGGTGCTGTGCTCACCGACTCCTCTACTGATTTTGTTTTTTCCCGGCCTCTGTTTCTGTCACGTTAGGCTTCGGAACCTTTGGAAAGGCGCTGCAGATGTCTACCTCTGGTGGTGGGCTGTTAGCAGTTGGCATTCACAGCGTACGACACCCTCCTGAATTGTACGCCCCTTACATGCATTGAGTAATGCAGGCTGGAGCTGCATGCCCCTGGCGGGCCCCTCCAGCAGCTGCTGCGGCACCTGATGGCGGCTGGAGCCAGGAGCTGGCGCATCATAAGCGTTGTGGCCCTGCAGGTGCATTGAAATCTGCAGGAAGATGAATGGCCTGTGTTAGGCTGCAATGTTGGCAGTAGACAACAGAGAACAGCCTTGAAGTCCAGCCCTCAGGCGCTTGTGCGTTTAACTTTTGACAACAGAAAAGGGTGTGGGTGCATTATCTTTTGCAATCTTTTGCAAATCTTCTTGCCACCTTACTCCAACACAAGCATGCACCCTGCTCCCTTCCTTCGACAGCTGTGCGGCTTGCTGAGCCGTCATGCTGGGCTGGCAGGGCAGTATAGTGATTTGCTGCAGGAGCTGTTGCTGTGGGGCTCAACGGAGGAGCCCGGCCAGAGCGGAGTGGTGCGTTGAATGGCCTGCCCTGAAGGCCTGGCACAGCCTATGTTGTTTCAACTGCATCATGCTTGGTTAGGCATCGGCAAGCCTGTGCCTGGCCCAACTGTAGCCCCCATTCCTGGGTCCTGTAAATGCACGAGAGAGCGTTATGCTCCCATTCCGTCATAACCGTCTGTTGCTGATTAAGCCGGCATTGATATTGGCTGCAGGGTGACCCTGTTGATGGGGAGACGGCAGCTGAGCTGGCCGCCCTGCTGGCGCCAGGCGATGCAGAACTGGCAGCAGCCTTTGGCGCAACTGAGCTGGCGCCACGTGTGGCTGCGCTTTGCATGCTGCAGTCGTGGGTGCAGCAGGCTGGGGTGGCTGCAGCTTTCGATGCAAAGGCAGGCACTACAGGTGGTGATGGCAGTGACAGTGCTACATCAGCGAGAGACACAGCGGCGGCGGCGGCTGCGGAGGCAGGGTTGGTGATGTGGCGCCAGCTGCTGGCGCTTTCTTCCGCTGACCCCGAGCTGGGTGCTGGCAGGTGCAGCGAGCTGGGCAAGGTGCACCGCAAGAAGGTGAGCCAGGCTTCATACAGCCGCACGCTCTGCATGTTTATATACTCACCCGAATCTTGATTCTCTGAGAGCACATGCAGCTCGGCTGCAGGTATGCCGTCAACATAGAGCAGTCCTCTCTGATGTTCTGCTACGCAGTGAGCAAGCAGAGGCGTGAAACCAAGGGGGACAATCGCTCACATGGGATGTAACTCCTCACGCGTTCTGCCGCTGTTTGCTGCTGCTTGCAGGTACGGCTCTGGCAGGCGCTGTGCGTGCTGAGCCCCTTGGTCCCTGCTGAGCAGGCAGAACATGGTAAGCAGTCAGAGCGTGTGGGGCTGCCCTACAAACCCAACTGCTCCTGTGCCTCCACTGCTGGGCTGGTCAGAACTGCCCTTGCCCTTTCCATACGCACGCGATGCCATTATACAATGCCAGGTGTCTCAACCTTGATTGGAGCTAACCCACAACTGCTTATAGCTGCTTCTGCTCTATGCCTTGCAGACTTTGAGGTGGTGCTGTGCGCATTGAGCCGTGCTGACTTGGCCAATGTGAAGCAGTATCAAGATACTGTGGCGCTGGTACTGCTGCGTCGCTGCCCCCACCTGCTGCGCGTACGTGTGCTGCCCCTGCTGCGAGACTGCAGCAGCAGCGGCAGCCACGCTCTTTCCTCCCTCATCATCATTGCTGCACGAGCAGTTGTGGCAGACGTGCAGCCCACAAGTGTCGAACCTACGCAGCAGCCACCACAGCAGCAAGAGCAGCTACTGAAGCTGGATGAGCAGCAAGCGTCCGTGCTAACAGAGGTGGTGGGCAGCATCACGCCTTGGACACTCTCTCACGTGCATGCCCTCAGGTGGGTGCGTGCAGCAGGCTGCAGTACAGCGCGCCATGTGGGAGACATCTGCCCAACATTACCAAACGACAATCCATGTATCTGCCCCCACTCCTTTTGCGTTTGCTTCTGTAACAGAAACTGTTTTAACAGTTTTCCAAGGTAATTTCTCAATTTCAATCCCAAAGCAACTGGCCCTATTCTTGATTGTGATGATTAACTTCTATCCCATACAAGCGCTGTTTGCGTGCACTTACTGCAGGACCTTTGCACAGCTCATTCTTTGGCGCCTGTACCAGCTGTTTCCCTCTCTTGTCACCGCAGATGCCACAGCTGCATCCCTGCTGCACTTCTTCAGGCGAGCGCAACAGCTGCACTGTAACTGTGTTTGGTGCCTGCTTCTCTGGCTGGGCATATGTTCCCACTGCTCAAGTTTTCTATTGTCAATGGTTTGCGCTCCCATACACTTCAGCCATAGGCTGCAAAAGGCCAACTGGTGCCTGGTGCGGCTGCTGCTTTTTCGTTTGCCTTGCTTCTCACAATTCGTTAATTCTTTACCGGCCGATCTTCTCACCCTCCTGTTTACGGCCTCTTCATCTCATTATGTGGAGCAGGGAGAATCAGGACGTGAATCGGCTGAAGCGTGGGCTGAGCCACGCTTTCCAGTTTGACTCGTTTGACCTGGATCAAGCTGTCACACCAGCTGGCATGCTGTGCAAGGCATGCACAGCACTTGGGAACTCATCTGCGTGCATTGTCGTGTCCTTATTTACGGGGCAATAGCCACTGCAACGCTTTGCAAACTTGGGCAATGCCGGCTGCTTTTAATGGATCCGTAGATCGCAAAATAAAGCTGACTGGCGCTGCGCTGGCGTGCAATGCTGCCTGCAGGGCACCAGCGTGCACAGAGCTGATGTAGCCTTTGAGGGGGCTCCGCAGGTGGGAAAACAACACAGTAGCCTGCAATGCAGCAAGCGTGAATGCCCATGGGCTGCTTTGTTAAACTTTTCAAGTGCTCGTTGTGCACTTGCCCCATTGCAGCCTGTTACCTTTGCCCTGAAACTGAACTTGACGTTGACCTTGGGCTTGTATTCATGTTGAGTTTATTTTCTCTTCTTCCTTATTCTTCCCATACTTCTCTGCCGTAGACACTACTGGAAGAGGTGCAAGCGTTCTTGCTTGTCGAGCGCCAGCATCTGAGGCAGGATTTGCGCCAAAGCAAGGTGCGTGGTTGAGTCACACTCCAGCCGGATGCCCAGGTCACTCAGCAGCCGTTAATGATTGATTTGCGCACACTACCCCCTGGCAGGCTGTCCATGTTCTTTCTCCTGCCTTTCCTTGCGACATGTATTGTCAGCTCCTCGTCTTTTGACCAGTTGCTGTGAACCTGTTGAGCCACCTTGGTGGAACACTGAGTGTTTGTTGGAACCTGCGATGTGCGGCTGCTGCTGCTGCTGCTGCTCACCGCGCTTCCCCGCTCACCTGCCACTGTTTGCAGGCAGCAGCAGTTACTGCTAAGCTGGCAGCACGCACACAGCCAGACCAGCGGCCTCAACTTCCCAATGGCAGTAGCAGCTGCAGCACCAACTGGCAGAAGAAGGGCGGCAGCGGTGGTGGCAGGCCAGCAGGCATCCCAGCCCGCTCGTCCGCTTGGGCTGCTGTGCTGGGCACATCAGCGCTGCTCAGTGGAGGGATGGATGGCACCGAGTTGGAGCTGGCAGCTGCCGAGGAGGCTGTGCCGGCAACAGGCGGCAGCAGGCCCCGGCAGGAGCTTCTCGTGGTGGCCTCGCTGCTCAGCCGAGCTGCCAACCTGGCGGGGCTGGCTCGCACCTGCGAGGTGTTCAGGCGAGTCGCTTTGAGTTGTACCAAACAATTTTGTAGCAAGTCTGGAACTTTCCTTGCATACCTCCTGTGTTGCTAGGCAGGAAAGCACACCACAGGCCCCATCCCGCTTCTGAGCCGTACGTGTTGCAAACATGTAGCACCTGCTGCATCCTGGCAGGCTGCTCTGTTGCTTCATCACACTTGTTGTTCCTCACTGTCGCTGCAGGGCCAGCGGCCTGGTGCTGCCTGACCTGTCTGTTACGCAGCAGCCGGAGTTCCGCAGCATAGCGGTCACAGCGCACCAGTGGCTGCCGCTGATGGAGGTGCCAGGTGGGCCGTGTAGCGCTGGCGCATGTATAGCTGGGAACCAGAATATTTGCCTGGTATGCTCTGGCAAGCTGTCTCCACGTGACAGCAAAGGCACAGGCTGGCCATGTGCATACTGTATGCGTGTGCACGTGCGTGCGGTGCGTAAAATCGGCCAGTATGATCGGCAGCAGTGCTGCGTGGGGCATGCTGGTCAAGACCGCAAACCTTGCACAGCCATGTCGCTGTTGTGTGTTCCCTGACTGGCATTACCCTGCCATCTGGCCTGCTTGCCGCCTGCTGCGGCCTGCAGAAGCGGCACTGGGTGCCTGGCTGCAGCGGCAGGCCGCACAAGGCTGGACGCTGGTGGGGCTCGAGCAGACCGCAGAGTCTGTGCCGCTGCAGGCAAGCACCCCAGCCCGTCTGCCCGATCATAGGCATTGGCTGCAACTTGGAGCAAACCCACCGATAACTGTTCCTGCCACTGCTGCTGTGAGCCCAGCAGGCTGCCGCTTGTCTGTGTGGCCCTGCTGCGTCAAGCCTCAGCCACACCATCTTGCGCATCCTCTTTTCCTGCAGGAGTTCCAGTTCCCGCCTCGCACTGTGCTTGTGCTGGGTCGGGAGAAGGAGGGTGTCCCTGCTGACTTGCTGGGGATCATGCACCACACTGTGGAGATACCGCAGCTGGGGATCATCAGGTGGGTAGCCGCCACAACTGCTGAAAGGTTGCCGTTTGCTGTTGATCAACAATATTTGAGCTGTGTGGCAATGCAGCATTTTATACGCACAGCACATGATCTTGAGCTTGTTGAGCATAGGCATCTCGGAGCCAGCCAGTCTTTTGTTCACGGCTAGCAGGGGTTGTGGTAGACAGGTGCAAGGTGGCAATATAGCACCATCCGGCTTTAGCATCAGTGCGCTGCACTCATGGTTTCACGTGATCTCTCTGCTGGCATCTGACTACTGGGCTGTTCCTGCCGTGCTTTCTTGTGCGCTTTGTTTACTTGCACGATTGTGCAGATCTCTCAACGTGCACGTCTCTGGAGCACTGGCAGTCTTTGAATACACGAGGCAGCACGCTCTGGGGGCTGCAGCAACGGCGGTGCGCTGAAGGAAATGGCGGAGTTTTGCAGAGGGCGGGTGGCAGCTCGGTGCAGATCGCTGCTTTCCGTGCCCGTCTGCCTACTGTACCAGTATAGATTGAACTGCAAGACAATATCATATCGTACCTGAGCAGTTGTTTTGACTCGCAAGTACTGTTTGATCAGGCCGAAAGGTGTATTGCGCAGGCTGCCAGGCAGCAGCACTCACGGCGCCAACGAGCGGGAAAGTGGGAGTTAATATGCTGCTTCCTCCTGCATTGTCACAGTAACCAGCCAGAGCACAATTTGAGCCATGCACCGGCTGCAAGGTAACAATCGGCTGCACAATTAAATTGAGGGAATGGAATTATACCTACCTCTACAAGGGCGCCGACCGCCGCCTGGTGAGCTGGCATTTTGCCAAGTTGTTAGTGGGTTGCTCGTCATGCTCAAACACTCAGGCTTTTAATGCGGCGAACCGGCATGATCTCCTTGCAGGCTTAGCTCTAGCAGCTAGCTGCTTGCGAGTTCACAAGTCCGACCGCGTGCAGCGCTCTTCCCGCCAGCCAGGCGGAGACATGCCGGTCGAACAACTTCAGCCGGCGGACGATCCGTTGGCATCGCCGCTTCAGCTGGCGGGACCACCGCCTGCGGCTGAGGCGGCGCTGCCTGTTGGCGGCGGCGAGCACAAGGCACTGCTCGGTGCTGCAGCGCCCAGGTCCACTTACCCTTGGCACACGATGGACATACAGAGCTCAGATGATGGGGTCAGCTCATCGGCCAGTAAGCATGCTGGCCCTGGGCTGACAGCAGAAGCACCACGCGCCACAGACCCGCTCCTTGCAACCCCAGCAGCAGGTGGCTCAGGAGGGACGGCTTCCGTGCTGCCAGGCGGGATCACCGCCCGCCAGCGCCTGTACATGGTGTCGCTATTCACATTAACGGCGGCTATGCTGTACGCGGATCAGAACCTGATGGCGCCGGTTCTCAGCAGCATCGCCGTGGGTGAGTGGTAGTGCAGTAAAGGGTACCCTGTTTTATTTGTTGTTCCTGGCGTGTTCTGTGTGGGTGGGTTGGGAGGTTGTAGGGGATGATGCACTGCATCAACTGCACGTCGCAGGTGGTGTGGGACTTTATAGATTGAGCGTGGTGTGAAGCAAAGTGTGTTGTAGAGATAGAAAGAAGTGCTAATTTGCGGGGACAATGGTATGGGAGTGCTATCCACTCAAAAATCTTTGTGGTAGATTCCATGCTGCATACGCGTGTGTGCCCAGCCGAGGCGCACATTGGACAGCATGCATCACACAGCACCTGGCACTACCTTGCGGCCACTCCCTGATACCCTCACAAGGCCTCCATCCCACCCCCCTGCAGATTTTGGGTTTGACGAGAGGCAGCGCGACCGCATGCTTGGGGGGTTCATTGCCGCAGCTTTCTACATGGTTGGCGCCCCTGCCACGCTGCTTTTTGGCTGGCTGAGCGACAGGGTCAACCGTAAACGCCTGCTCTTCGCAGCGGTGGTTCTGGGTGCGTGCCCCGCTGTGCCGGTGCTGCAGCTGTCAGGTTGCCTCCAACCTGCATTCATGCCACAGCACTCATGTCTACACGAGTTTTACCTCGCGTGCGCGCCTGTTGCGGAGCTCGCTTTATGAACCACAGCTGCTGCAAGCAATTGCAATCACCACGCAAGAAGCTTCAGCCTAGCTGTGTCTAGGCACTGCTGGCTCATACCGCCTTTTTGTGCCTTGAATTGGCGATTGTCTTTGCCACAGGCGAGGCCCCCACCATCCTCACCGTCTTCGTCCACAACTACTGGCAGCTCTTCACGCTGCGCCTGCTGACGGGCATCGCGCTGGGCGGGGCGCTGCCCGTGGTGTTCAGCCTGCTGGGTGACCTGTATGACCCCTCGCGCCGCGCCGGGGTCAGCAGCATGGTCCAGCTCAGCACCGGAGTGGGGCTGGCGGTGGGGCAGGGAATCTCTGGATTTGTAGGTGAGGCGTGGGCGAATAGCCATCCCTTAGTTGGTTTGTTTATTGGCTTGAAAGTCTATCATTGGCCACCACCTTGCACGCCCATCCACCGCCAGCCAGGCAGGCACAGCAGGGCCCAAGGCGGCTGCTGTACCCTGGATGGCTCGGCTGCTTGGAAGGCTAGCTGTCCAAGCTCACACGCACCAGCTGCCATATGCTGCACTACCTGCTGTGCTCTGCTCAATCCAAGCTATGGTGTGCTGCATTGTGTGCTCACCGCAGGTCCGGCTGTTGGCTGGAGGTGGCCTTTTGTCATCGTGTCTGTGCCCGCAGTAGCAGGTGTGGAGACCCTGCGCTTGCTGATAAAACAGTCCTCGATCAAAAGTGCATCAGACGATATGCAGAGGCAAAACACTCAATGCCAGTCGTTGCTTCGATGCTCAGAATGCTGGAACCACACTTTCCAGGTTGGAACGGTGGTTTCATTTGAAGGTACAGTCTGCTTCACATTTTGTTTTCGTTTGGTTTGCTATGCAGTGGCATTCTTGATGTTGTTCACCTGCCAGGAGCCGCCCCGTGGAGGCACGGAAGCCGCGCTGCAGAAGCAGTTTCAGGCAAGCCCACCTGGCACTCACCTGCACCTGCACAGCCGTGGTCGGTGCTCCCTTACGGCCGCACAGCTGCCGTCAGTGCCACCTTGCGGCTGCATAGCTGTTGTCTTTCAGTGCTGCTGGCAGCCTTGTGGCGTGTGATTTAAACTTTGAGCTGACATCTGACAAAGGCATCGCCCATCGCCTTCAGTACTGGAAGCCAGATGTCTTTCTTTGCCGCCCTGCATTATATCCTACTTCTGTTGCCCACTTTGATGCAGCAGCAGCATGGCACCTTTGTGTACGACCAGCAGCTGACGTGGCGCAAGCTGGGCCGCCTGCTGCTCATACCCACCAACGTGATGGTCATCATGCAGGTGCCAAGTTGTGTATGTCACTGTGCTGGTCGCTGCCACAACCGCAGCACCTCCGCTCCTCCAGCACTATTGCATTGAGCCACCTGCTTCCGTGCATGTGCACTGCCTTGCCTCATTGTGCGGGTGGGGAGGGGTCAGTTGGCCACTGACACTTGACCGTCGTGTCGTATAATGCTTGCCGTGCCTTTCCAACCTGCAGGGCCTGTTTGGCTGCCTGCCTTGGGGAATGATCCTTGTGTTTCTCAACGACTTCATGTCCCAAGACAAGGGGCTCAGCGTGCAGAATGCAACCCTGGTGCTGCTCACCCTGGGGGCGGGTGGTGCCATAGGCGTGGTTGGCGGCGGCTGGGTGGGGCAGTGGCTCTACAACCGGCGCAAGTGGAGCATGAGTGTATTTATAGGTGGGTGGTGGGTGGGTGGGTGAGGCAAGTTGATGGCCTCGGCAGTTTGCGTCAGTTGCTTGTGAAAAGCACGTAGTGACATTTCTTTCGGTGCAGAGGCATGGCCTCTTGACTGCTGATTCCACCTGACCAGCCCAGCTCAGCTTCCATATTTGCAGGTGGATGCACCGTGGTGGGCACTCTACCCATGTACTACTTGGTCAATGCAAATCTGGCCTTCTTCTGGCCACTCACAGTACTTATGGCCATGCTGGCAGGCGCCCTGAGCGGGACAGTCGGCCCAAACATGCGGTACGCTCCCTCGCAATTCCCAGTGCCGTAGCTGCCTCGATTTCTGCATGCCCAATCCTTGCCCACCTACAACAATACACCAGCTGTACTTCGCTATCCCAATCCGCCGCCACATCACTCCAAGCAACCCTGCGAGAAGCTATGAAATGGCAGTCTTTTATGCCAGCGGGGGTGCAACCCCAAGTGTACCCTGTCTGCCCCTCATTGGCCACTGCACTGGTGCGCTTCATGCTGGACCTCGCCATGTGTCCTTTCTACCAGTACCATTTGTAGCACTGTCCAATGCCTGCCTCCCCGCAGAGCCATGATGCTCAACGTGAACGAACCCGAAACGCGCGGCATGGCACTGGCCCTGCAAACAATGCTGGATGACCTCGGCAAGGGTGAGGGAGCAGGCCATGCAGACGCCTGACCAGCTGGCGCTTAGTTTGCTTTGTTTGGCTGGCAACCCGCTCAACCCGCTCTGCCACATCCTAGCTCATGTGCAACCACCAACCAGGGCTTGCTCTCTACTTCCCTGTCCCCAGGTCTCGGCCCTGTGTTTGTGGCCTTCTTTATTGAACGGCTGGGGCGCACGGCGGCATTCAACCTCAGCACGGCTGGCTGGATTCCGTGCGGCCTGCTGCTGCTGGGCACCAGCGTAACACTTGCAACCGACGAGGCAGCCATGCAGAGCCGGTTGGCAGCTTGTTTATCCACAGTTGGGGGCCAGCCTTCTATTAGCGGGGATGAGCTGAGCTGCTACAGCTTCTCACCCGCCGAATTGAGCCACAATGATAGCGCACTGCAGCAGAGGCAGCAGCAGCTGCCGCAGCCCAATAGAAACTTCACCTATTGACTGCTTGCCTGCCAACACAGTTTGCTGTTTGGTGAAACGAAGCACCCACCTGCACTAGCCTGCACCACACTGTACTGCACTGTCCTTATCATTAAGCTTTGTTACTACCATTGTTTATCGGCATTTTTGCAAGGCATATGCATGACAAAGGGCAATGCAGGCAAGGCTTCAAGGCAAGCAGCACGGACAACACAGGTGTGCCATGCTTGCCTGGGGCAGGGAGTAAAGGAAGCAAGTATTGCTGGCTGAGTGCAGAGTGCTGGGAAAATTGCTGCGCATATGTACAAACTCCAGACAAGCGGAACTGGCAAGCTATGACAAGGAGAACAAACAGGCTACTGGGAAACTGGCTATATATCAGTTGCAATGCCAGTCCCTGCGCGGATGCTGAGGTGGCATGCAGCTGCTGCACAAACTCTGCTGAAACTCACCATTTTATATTAGGCTGAAGCTCACCGATCACTGATCAGGGGCTCATAGCCATGCACCCGCCTGGGCTGACGGGCCGGCCACTGCCACCGCTGCAGGCTGCACTGCCCAAGCTGCCACCGCCGCCGCTGCTATTGGTAACGCCGCCGCTGTTCTCTTGCATGCGCATTTTTTTGGCCATTTGGCTGCTGAGGCTGCTGAGGCTGCTATGGTCGTCGCCCATGCTGCGCTTGCTGCGCCGGGCCCCCGCTTTTTCAATGCCTGCGGCAGGCAGGAAAGTAAGGCGGATAGTGCAGTCACGCGTCAGGGCAGCAGTGCTCACAGGGAAAAGCCTCAGCAGCAGCCGGCCAGCTGGCATGTTAAGGGGTCGGCTCGGATGCTGCCTGCACACATAGGTGGCTAATCTTCCACGCTGAAGGTCCTCCTGCCTGAGCTGTTGCCATGTAAAAACATGTTGCAACATCCAGCTGCCATCCACAGCCGACGCTGAACCAGCAATCAAAGCCAGCCAGGCGGGCCACGCACCCGACATTCGGCTGCCAAACTGGCGGGGCGAGGAGTGGCGGCGCAGGCGGTTGAGGCAGGAGGTGGGGCGGTGGGTGCTGCCTAGCGTGCGGTGATGCGGCACTGGCAGCTGGCCCTCATCTGGAAACTCAGAGTAAGCCAACGCCTCCGCCTTTGGTTGGGCGGCATCAGGGACCTGTGCGGATTGGCAGGGAAGCAGGCAGGAGCATGGTCTGCGGTCTGTGCTCTGGAAGAGATTGAAATAGGTGCTCACCAGGCAGCAGAGAAGCAGGGAAGCGTAATCAAGTCCCTTTGCTCGAGACAAATTCAGACCAACTTCAAAGGGGGCCAGCGCTTGGCAGGTCTCCTGCTGATGATGACGCTGGGTGCATCATTAGGTAGTTAGGTGCTGCCCTGGTGCAGCCCAAGCATGAGGCAGGTTGCAGGCAATCAGCGCACTCACCGACAGTGTGGCAAAGGGGCCATAGCCTTGTCGCACCACGAGGCCCTGCTCTACCAGCCAAGCCACAGCAAGCTCCAGCAGGCACTTGCTGCAGAGCGCGGTGGGACGTGGGTGGGTGGGTTGATGGGTGGTTGAGAACTAAACACCCAGGGACATGAAAATACACAAAACAAGCCGACAAAACAGTGGATGACAATACAAGCCAGCAAAGTACTGGCAGCGGCTTGTCAGCCAGTGAGCGAGGCGGCCAGTAGACATTGCATGCCACCCCACACCCGTGTGCAACGAAGCTGGGTGCTCACCTGCGGCTGGCGGCGGCGGTGTCTGCGATCTCCCCGCGGCCCAGCACCGACATGCGCAGCTGGGCGTGGAGCAGCACGGATTCAGAGCCCAGCAGCACCCGCAGCGCGCGGCTGGCCAGCTCAGCAAGTTCCGCCTCCTGAGGCGGTCGTTCGCCAGGACGGTGCAGCGCAGGTGCGCTTGGACGCCCCGTATCTGAAGGTGCGCACCAGCTATACTCAGGGCATTGCTGCAGGCAATGTAGTCAGTAGAGACGTCGGTTTGTAGGGAATCCTTACAAAGTTCAGCCTTCCTCAAAAGGACATGCACGCCGCCACTGACAGCGGGCGTATGGCGGCGATGGTAAATGCACCTGCTCGGCTCGCAGCGGCGCCCACTCCATCGGTGTCGCCGATGCACCGCACGCAACCAAGCTGCCTTTACGGCAGAGGCGCTCCCCCAGAGCCTCCCCCGGAGCAAGGAGAGTAAGCGGCAGCTGCAGCAGCGGGGAGACTGGTTTTTGAGCAATCACGACAGGCGACCGCCTAGATGAACAACTCTGCGCGGAAAAGGCAGCCTCCTCCACCCCGACCTGCTGCGTGCTTTGAACCATTGCGAACAGACTTGGCTCACGGGCTTTGACCTGGCTGCATTTTGCCCTCGGCTTCGTCACTGATCATTTGACTTACCATGTCTGCAGTGATTGACTTAAGGGCTTTGCATATGTATCAAGTGCTTGGCATTGCCGCGCCAACGCTTCATCAGCTTGACCAGCGGGACCCGTCACTGTTGACATGACGTGCTCAATCACATTGAACAGGATGCATGGGCTTGAGTAGAACTTTTGACTGGGCACAAAACTTTCAGCCCATCTCCAGCATACTGTAGGACATAGACTGGCTCCCACAGCACCCAGACAGAGTGACGCACCATTTTACACCGTTCGCCGGCAAGTAATAAACCGGGTTGTTATCTGCCACTTGTCTCAATGTGTGTTCTACTTCTTGTGATGATGGCAACTCATCGAAAATCAGCGTATAATCAAGCCAGATGGTCTTGATGTTACATTCCTGCTTCTGTCTGTGATTTTGAGCTGTGTGCCGTCGTCCGCCGTGCGCTGTGCACCTGCACCGCCTGAATGCAACCCAGCCAAGTTGGCTAAACCCGACGCATTGCGGCGGGATGTACTTCTCAGACTGCAGTGACCTTATTCATGTCCTTGAGAGGGAGCCAGCAACACGCAGGGCGGCTGCGGACCGCCTTGCGGCAGTTGCGGCAGGCCAGCAGCGTGCCACGGCGTGACCCGCGATTTGCCACAATCACAGATGCCGATGTAAATTTTTTCGAAAGCGTGCTGGGTGCTGGAGGAGTGGTGACCGATCCCCACGAGCTCCAACCCTTCAACCAGTGAGTGCTCACGGCTCAGCTGCATGTCTTGAACTCTTCGCAATCCGCTGATTGTAATCAAGCCGGTAAACGACCCTCCTGGCGCTGCCACGAGGGTTTGTTCCGGCGCGGTTGCCGCCACCCCGGCCTCAGCAAAGACGAGCAGCTCACCCTGTTGCCTGCTCTTCCCAACCCTTTAAATGTTGATATGCTGCTCCTTTATCGTAGGGACTGGATGGGCAAGTACACGGGCGCTTCCCAGGTGGCGCTCAAGCCCAAAACTCGCGAGCAGGCGGCGGCTCTGCTGCGGCACTGCAACGAGCGGCAACTGGCAGTGGTGCCACAGGCGAGCGAGTCAATTAATGTGGCCCATCTAAATTGATGTGGCCCGTCTCATGCCGGCACTTGGCATAAGCCTGAGATTCTGTAAATGTAGAAGAGATTGTAAAACTTGTGCTTCATTTACTGGCCCTGCAGCTAACAACATTGTAGCACGCCAGCTGCCCCGGTGCCCCGCTGCTGGCTGCTACCTCCCCTCGTTCCTCCCGTCTTCCAGCTGCCTACCAATGCAAATGCCGCCAATACTCCCCCGCAGGGAGGCAACACAGGGCTGGTTGGTGGCAGCGTGCCGGTGCATGATGAGGTGGTAATCAGCACAGCTGCCATGAACCAAGTGCTTTCTTTCGATGTGGTGAGCTGGCAAGAACTCGCACGCTGGCTGGTGCCTGGCTGAAGGCACGTACTCTATGATGGCGGAATGGGGTGGCTGTCTTCCTTTCTCCAAAACAGTACCTGCACTCAGCATGCAGCACTGCCTGTTTTCTTTGTCACACTGTGCTTCTGCTGTGCCCTGCCTGCTGTGGCGCAGGTCAGCGGCGCACTGACAGCCCAGGCTGGCTGCATCTTGGAGTCTTTGGATAGCTATGTTGGAGGTAAGCAGTACATAGCTTTCTTGATTGAGTGCTGCATGCTTTTCGTCTACTGGCCTGCCGTTGGGCCTCGTTGCTTGGTTGTGTGGAAGTGAGTAAGCATGCCATGCATGCTGTTGTACTGTCCCTTCACCTTGACGGCCGGTGCATTTAAATGATGCAGCTCTGCCCTTGCTTCCAACAGCCTGCTTACCTGCTTTGATGCGTGTCTCTTATGAGGCTGCAAGTATCATTCACTATTGTTATCAAGTGCCTGGCAACACGTTGTCATTCCAAGTATCGTTGCATTGCTTATCCCCTACTGCTGCAGAGCGGGGCCACTGCATGCCTCTGGACCTGGGCGCCAAGGGCAGCTGCCACATAGGCGGCAACCTGGCCACCAATGCGGGTGAGGAGGTGGGCGGGGTGTGGGTGTGGTTGTGGGGCACAAATGGCGGCCATGTTGCGGTACCAACTGACATGGGCTGCATTGGCCGAGGGGACAAGGGAGGGGATGGTGGCAGGGCAGTTGCAAGGCAGGCAAAAACGAGGCTTTTAGTAAGGCCTAAACTTGGGCTTGTGCTGATGCCCTGACAGGGCTGGCTCCAGCCAGGCTTCGAGGGAAAGGACCACTGCCTTGCGGGGGCCGCACGTGGGCCGCGCGCCTTCTGCGCTTTAGCTTGCTAAGTGTCAAAAACCAGGCTGCATTGAAACCTGCCCCTTGTGGTTGTCGCAGGAGGTCTGCGCCTGCTGCGCTACGGTTCCCTGCATGGCAGTGTGCTGGGGCTCGAGGTGGTGCTGGCAGGTGAGGGAACAGTGAACAGGGGTGGTGGTGGGGTGGGTGTTGCTGCAAGAATGGAGTGGTGGATGAAGAGCTGGGTGGGTGGAGGTGGTCGCCACTGTGCATGGGTGGTTTGCTGGTGGGTGGGCGGACCGTAAAACATGGTATGGGAGGGTGGCAGGCGTGATGCATCTGGCTGCAGGCGGCCACGAGAGCATTGTGCTTGCTGCCGGCTATTTCACAGCTGTTGAAGACAATAAACCGCATTGCAGGCCAGCCAATTCTAGCGCAAAATCGACACGTCATTAAAATGATTTTATGCCCTGCTGCTGCCCCTGTAACTGCTGCAGACGGACAGGTGCTGGACCTGCTCACAACTCTGCGCAAAGACAACACGGGGTGGGTGGGTGGGTGGTGTAGCATGGTTGGGCGTATACAGGTGGAAAGTGCCCCTGCTTTACACCAGTGCCGGGCAGCGCCGTGGTTGGCCTTATCCTAGTATTGGTGACATGTTTTTTTGTGATAAAATTGGGGTCAATTTTATCTGTCGTACACTGTGGTGCCGTACTGCAGCTACGACCTCAAGCAGCTGTTCATAGGAAGCGAGGGCACCCTGGGGCTCATCACTGCGGCCGCTATACACTGCCCACCTCGGCCCACTGCAGGTGAGAGTGCATATGTAGGGTGTGCGTGCGTGTGTGGAGGACTGTGCCCCCCCCCCCCAACACATACTCTGCAAGCCAACCCAGACAGGAAGTTTTTTAATCACCGGAAGGTTGGCTGAAGTCCCTGCAGTTTTGCTATTTTCTGGGAGTCATTTGTCTCGCACAATGTATCTGCTCCGCTGTCAACATCACCTGCACACTTGCCTCTCGCCTCCTGCTTGTGGCTACCGGCTGTGAACTAGACAAGTTGACGTCTTATCAACGGAGGGTGTGCCAAGTGTGTTCCCCTGCAGTGAATGTGTGCTACCTTGCGGTGCCAAGCTTCGAGGCGGCACAGCAGGTGCCCGCTCCCCTTCTCTTGACCTTTGGGCGCCACTGCTGCCGCTGGTCCAGCTGGTCTGGCCCTACTCCAGAAATATTGATGGACACCTTACTGCCTGATGGGTCATGTTACTCATGCCCTTCACCCCAGCCGTGCCCCCCCAGCTCCATCTATAATCCTGCACCTCCAGTGTCGCCGCCACACACCTGTGCTGCACTATACTGCACTGCACTGTGACTGTGGCCACCGCACTTCTGTGTTATACGCAGCCCTGCCTCACACCCCGTGCAGGTGTTTGTTGCCGCCAAGCGCCAATTGGGGGAGATCCTGTCGGCTTTCGAGTTTCTGGATCGTGAATCGCTGCTGATCACGCTAAAGCACCTGCCAGGAGCCAGGGATCCTCTGCCCGCTTGCCAGGTGCAGTTGGTGGTTGGGTGGCCCGGGGGCTGGCAGCTGCGCGATGCATGATGTTTAAGGGCTATAGCTGGGTCATGTGTTTGCCTATTTCTAGCCGATAGTTATTACTCCATTCTGTACAGATGCAAGATTAGTAAAACACTCGTGTAGCGGGTGTCGCAATGCCTGCTCAGAATGCAACTGGTTCTCGCATCTCGGTCCTAGCGCCAGCCTATGGCGCCAGCCTTGCACTAACTCCCCCTGACTCTTCTCTTGCTGCTGCTGCAGCTGCTGCAGCCCCCTATGCACTCATTCCTAGCCGCGCATGCCCCGCAGCTTAGCTTGCTAGCTTATCTCCAGCTACCCAACCTTGACCACCCCACCACACTGCCACTGTAAACAAGCACGCTCACTCAACCACACCCGCACCCACACACATGTGCCCCAACCCACAAACACCAGGCCCCTTTCTACCTGTTGGTTGAGACATCGGGCAGCAACGCTGATCATGATGGCGAGAAGCTGGAGCGCTTCTTGGAGGATGTGATGGGAGAAGGGATGGTGCTAGGTGGGTGATGGGGCGGTGCTGATTCCAGCTGCTTGCCTTGCCTACATATGCCCTGCCTTGCCTGTATATGCTTCCTTTTTGCTGCGCCCTGCTTTACAAAAACGTGTTAACTGCTCCCTCCCGCTCTTGCCGCCGCCTACCAAATGCCAACCCCTCCCCTTCCCTGCCCTGCACTCCCTGCCACAGACGGCGTGCTGGCTCAGGACAGCAGCCAGGCACGCGCGATGTGGCATGTACGGGAGGGAATTACGGAGGGACTGCGACACAGAGGTGAGGGTGGTGATGGTGGGGTGCTGCAGTGGTGGTGGTGTGCAGGGTGGGTGGTGTGGTGTGTAGTGTGGTGGGGATCGGGGGTTGGGTGGGTGGGGGGTTGCGCGGCAGCAGACCGTCAGCCTCTTGCACCCGCATTGCAGCTGCCTTCAGTGATGTCCATTTGCCCTTCAAGTTTGCTGGGCAAGCAAGCCGATGGGGCGCCAGCACTTGTGGCCACCTCCACCAACTGCTCAGCATGGCAGCGCAACGCTGCACCACCGCCCTGTACCGCCTGAGAGTACCTCCGTGCTGCGCATATGTACTGCCCTGCGTGCACCGCAGGCGCCATATACAAGTATGATGTCAGCCTGCCCATGCACGCCATGTACCGCATGGTGGAGGACATGCGGTACCGCCTGGTAGCTGCGTTCCCCCAGCAGGCAGCTGCCGATCCCCAGCAGGCCGCAGCAGGGGCAGGATCAGAAGGGCCGGCAGCTTGCATCCAGGTTGCCGGCAGCGACGGTGACACTAACGGCACTAGCAACAGCAGCAGCAGCACTGATGCCGGCGGCGCTAGCAGCGCTAGCAGCGGTGATAGCAGTGGAAGCAGCAGCAGCGGCAGCAGAAGCGGCAGCAGAAGCGGCAGCAGTATTGACGGGCCGCCTATCCGTGTGGCGGGGTATGGGCACTTGGGGGATGGCAACCTGCACCTCAACATCTCAGGTCAGGCACGCCTTATGCTCGCTTTTGGTTGATTCACTTTGTTGTTTCGTAGTTCCAAACTCGGATTTGGCGTATGCACATATGCTCTCTGCAGCCTGCATACCGGCAGACACAACCCTTTTTGCAACGGCATGCAGTGCCAGCGCATGCAACATGAAAACCAGATCCCTGCTGCAGACGGTGGAAATGGCAGATGCTGGGTGTCATTGGTATCTGCAGTTGTCTGCGACCTCTTAAACCACTCCTTTCTTGGCCCCCTTTACCTGCAGCCCCCGCATACAATGAGGAGCTGCTGCGGCACATAGAACCATTCGTGTACGAGTGGACGGCACAGGTAGGCGGGTGATGCCGCCAGGTGGCTGTGAGTGTGTTGGTGGTGCTATGTGTGTGCGTGATGGTGATGGTGGTGGTGGTGGTGGTGGGCGCAGGTGGACGGGGGTCCCCAAACCTAATGCCCCTTAGCAACCCCCCCCCCCCCCCCCCCCCCCCCCCCCCCCCCCCCCCCCCCCCCCCCCCCCCCCCCCGCTCACTACACAGCACACACATACACATACAGCCATCGGCCCTAGCTCCTGTACATCAGCCCTCTGTTGCCATCTGCAGCACCGCGGCAGCGTGAGCGCCGAGCACGGGCTGGGTGTGATGAAGGCGGGGTGCATCGGGTACAGCAAGCCGCCCGCTGCGGTGGCGGTGATGCGGCAGATCAAGGCGGCGCTGGACCCCAGGGGAATACTGAACCCTTACAAAGTGAGCTGGTAGTGCTGAGGTGCATGAGTGGGCGGGAGGGAGGGGTCAGCAATTTGAAATGTTGGTGCTTGGGCTGCGGGTGGTGTATGGTGTGGTGTTGTGTGTGTGGGTGGGGGGGGTGGTGTGTGTGTGGGGGGGTGGTCATTGCATTGTATGATCGACATTGGATGCGATTGTGGTGGAGGTTTGAACCTGTGCATGGTGTGCATGGTGCGTGTGTACCTCCCACAGCTCCAATGCCAGTTTTGCTGGTTGTGCTGTTGCGGCATGTGTTGTAGGGTCTGTGAGTTCTCACGTGGTAATCTCGCCCCTTTTGCTGCTTGCGACTAGCCGCCTGCCAAGTTGTGTGCCTGCTTGCAGGTGCTGCCGCCAGAATAAGGCAAGCGGGAGCCAGGGAGAGCGAATGCCACGGAGCGCGAAAGCGAAAGCCAGTAATAATGAGAGCATCTGAACGCAGCGAGTGGGAATTCCTGGTAGCACCGCCACCCTGTCAGACCACCACCACCCTACCAGTAGAGTATGCGGAAAACTAGACTAGTCACGTAAGCCTTTGCTGGGCGGATGCCCGCTGCCCAGGCAGTCATCAAGGACAGGGAACGGCAACTCGTCATGATAGGGTGGTCAGGAGGGCGACAAGGGGCCACTGTGCAGCACGTGCTGCTCGCATCATGCCGGCAAGAAGAACAGGCGTATTTGGCACATGCATGTGTTGCAGTTACACGGTGCTGAGCGGGCAGCCAAGGTTAGCATGTTATTCATGTGGGCATATAAAAATCGCCGCCGCCTGGCCCTGGCTCACACGCCAACTCAGCACTCGGGCCTGCTCAAAATCCGCCACACCCTACTGCGTTGCAGTCAGGTCGTGCACGTCATACATTCCGCTCCCCTGTCTGTCAATTTGTTCACGCCGGCACAGCAAACTCTGGCAGCGGCGTTTTCTGGTGCATGTTGCGCAGCTGGCCGCATGCTGCCGCCGCCTCCAGGCCCCGGGTGTGGCGCAGGCTCACCGGCACACCGCTCCGCTCCAGGGCCGCAGCAAAGGCGGTCACCGAGCGCCGGCTGGGCCGCTGGAACTCTGCAGGTTGAGGGGACGGTGCGTGAGGGGGTGGGACACGGGGTGGCGAAGCAGGGCAAGGCGGGGCAAAGAGGGTTGGGCTCATCAAATGTGCTGGTGCCAGCAACTTAAGGAAAAACCGATCATGTGCACCGATGCACACTGGTGGGCGTGGTCCATGCAATTTGTGCCCCCCACAGCCCCCTTTCACCCACCCAACACCACGACACCCCCACAGCTATGAATGCGAGGCACCCACCCGACTCATCCACCGGGTTCCAGGGTATGAGGTTGACGTGGCTGCGCAGGTCGTGGCGCCGCAGCAGGACAGCCAGCTCCTCTGCAAGAGATGTAGGAGGGAGGAGAGGGGGGTGGACGGGTGACCCAGGATAGCAAGGAATTCGACGGTGCATTTTTCTGAAAGGAGGCACTCTGGCGGGTATGGACCGAGGCTCATTGCTGGACAGGTCGACGCAAACGCACCTGATAACAACCGATAACCCAAACACTGGGCGAGCCCTGCAGCAACCATTGCACACACACGCAGCAGGACCCTGCGCCAATTTATCCCCAGCATGCACCCACCCGCTAGCCCACCAGCGTACCGGCCCACGGCCCACACACCTGCATGCACCACTTCATCGTTCACCCCCGCCAACAGCGTGTACTCAAAGGTCACGCGCCGGCCGCTCAGCCTGCACCCAAGCCAGGCAGCCATGTGCTGTTGTGTCAGTGCGACAGTTAGGCAGCAGCTGCGGTCCACAGCACAGAAGAGCTGGGCAGCTACGAACAAGTTGGCAGCAAGGATGGCAGCCTATGTGCTGCCATCGAAAGCC